>JAJEJO010053272.1:0-43643 GCA_020662805.1 Glaucomys volans | reverse complement strand
GAGCAAACATTACAATTTGGGGATTTCAAACTAATGTAAATTAGCATACCCATATCAGAGAAAACATTTGGTCTTTGCTTTTTTGGATTTGGCTTATTTCACTTGGCATGATATTCTCCAACTCCATCCATTTACCATCAAATGCCATAATTTCATTCTTCTTTAAAGCTGAGTAATATTCCATCATATATCTATATACCACATTTTTTATACATTCTTCTGTTAAAGGACATCTAGGTTGGTTCCATGGTTTAGCTCTTGTAAGTTGAGCTGCTGGAAACATTGATGTGGTTAAGTTACTGTTATATGATGATTTTAAATGCCTTGGATATTAAATGAGGAGTTGGATAGCTGGGTCAAACGGTGGTTCCATTCCAAGTTTTCTGAGGATTCTCCATACTGCTTTCCACAATGGTTGCACCAATTTGCATTCTAATTCACAATAAGGTTGGGGGGGTTGCTAGGGAACTATTGAGTTACTTTAGATTTGGTAGAGGGGAGTGAAGGAAGAGGAGTGGATATGCGGGTAGGAAGGATAATTGAGTGAAACAGACATTATTACCTCAAGTACATATATAACTGTATGCCTGATTTGATCCAACAACATGTACAATCAGAAAAATGAGAAATTTTATTCCACTTATGTATGATCTATCAAAATGCATAAATGTCTTCTACTGGCATGCATAACTCATTAGAACAAATAATAAAAGCAAATGTAAAACAGACTAATGTAGTATCTTACCTATTAAAAAGCAAAGAATAGTTGATCATTCAGAAAAATACAGAATGTAAGTTGGCTGAAATTGTGAAAAATAATAACTAAATTGTTTACTTGTTTGTTCTACTTACATTTTACATAGTAAAAACTTTTTAATTGAAATACAATTGGAATTCAGTGTGGCAAAAATCTAAAGGAAATAAAAACAGAGTGGCCCAAGCATATATGGAGTTTTTGTGTTTTATGACTATTCCTAAGAATTTCCTGAGTTTCATATTCAATGTAGAAAACAAAGTTCAATAAAAGATGTTTCAGGATGTGGCTCTCAGAGAGACTGCTGTCTGCATTCAGTGAAATTTTTCTTTTCTAAATAACCTTGCTACAAAAGCATTCTGTGTTTTCAAATATTTATTTGAAGGACTCAGATTCACTGGTCACTTCAGATGCAACTAAGGTAGTTGGTGTGCTGGAGTTTGCATTCCCACCGAGTGTGAATTAATTCCATATCCTGGTACAAAATACCTCCTGAAAGTGCAATCTCTCATAAAAAAAGACTTAACATCATACAAAAGATTCAAAATTGTGAATCTTTAACCACTCATGTAATGTAACAAAACTTGTCTTTAGGAATATTTTTGATGATGACTAGATCAGCCAGCATAGCATCAAATGGGGGCGGGGGAGGTAAGGAAAAAATGGAAGAAAGATGGATTGTATAGACTGAAGTGAGGGGTGGGGAAGGAAAAATATAGAATGAGACAAACATCATTACCTTATGTACAGGTATGAATATGCAAATGGTTAGATTCTAGTTCGTGTACAACCAGAAAAACAATAATTGTGTATAATGGGTCAAAAAAAATGAGCAAATTGTGAAAAAATAATTAAATTTAACATTCAACTCTAATTTCATCAAGGAGAAAATTTCCAGTGTGCTCCTATTCTGACCCATAGATTGTTCAAAACTTGTTAATCTATATTTATTTTGTTATTTTTGTTTTAAAAAGAAAAAATAATTACCAAGCTCATAGTGCTTGGAAGAGAATGGTACCTAAGCAAAGTTCCATAAGCCCTTCAATGACGGATTTTCTCCTTACCTCATTACAACTAATGCTGACTCTCTGTTTAGGAAATGTCATAATGCTCATTTGTAGTAGGTTTACTTACCTATGACAAATTTATTTGAAGATAATTGTTAAACAGGTAGGGTACTGAACTACATAAATTGGATGTATCTCAATGTATCCAAACCCCTGTTTTTTGCAATTAATAGACTAGATCAAGAGGATCTAAGTAATTTCTGATGACCAGAAAATAATACTCTATGGATATTGGGGGATATGCAACCTGATGCCCAGGAGCTGTATCCCTTCCTTGAGAGCAAACTGATATGAGTTATCACATGGTGCAATTGTGAGAGGAAGTATTTTGAATGCTCATCTCCATAATGATATGCCAGGTGGCAGATTAGCAAATCCCCCATAGGGCTTTCTGAATATTTATGTGAATATTTCGTTCAGTTACATAAGTTTCTTGTCCAGCAATCTGTATTCAAAATCAGTTTGAAATAAGTTTCCTTCAGTTTTAGCAATATGTATATTCCTTAAATCAGGGATATTTCTTCTTTCTACATCATTGTAGATTCAACCCACAACAGCTGTTAAAATCCCATTCTCTATTTTGAGAGAACACATTCTTAGGATCCTCTCTGCTAGCTGACTTAACAGGTACATACCAGTATAGTCAGGTGAGGAGAATTTATATCACTAAAATACATACTTGTTTCTTGACCATATTTTCCAAGTTCTTTTATTAATAGTGAAAAGAAGAAATGTTATGAGTCTACTCTAAAATTTGCTGAAATGGTGGCAACAGCATGAAAGAGGCAGAAACAGGAGGCCTATCAATCTAACTGGATGGTGAGCTCCTTTGATTCAAATGGCTTTTCTTTAGCAGTTACACAATATTTTGAATATTTAAATGTTTGCTGTTATATTTGCCTTTTTTCTCTTTGCATGTACTTATTTGAAATTTACTTAGAAGTTCAAATCTGAATACTTTTACCAATAGTCTACCTATGAGTAAGTGAACTCCTTGTATAAGCAATAATTTTATTAAAGGTCTTTCTTTTCTATGCTTCAACAATTTTTTGCAAAGAACTGGTTAAGCAGAATTAACTTTCATTTTTCCCATATAATTTGTGAACCCTAGGGTAATTTCTGACATCATAAATCCTTATAAGCAGCAACTATAAAATTGTGAAATTGTTACATAATTCAGAAATATATGGAGGAATTCAAGATATAATTAAAACTCTAATATCATACAAGTTCACAACCACAATATTAATGTACTCTTACTTTGGATATTTTTCGAGTGACCATTTTTTAAAATTTTCATGTGCATGAACAACTAAATCCAATTAAAAAAGAAAAAAAGGAACTGGGAATGTAGCTCAGTTCTAACGCGCTTGCCTAGCATGTTTGAAGGCCTGGGTTTCATCCCCAGTTCTTGAGGATGGGGAAGAAAGCCAGCAGAACAAAAAAGAAAATATCCCAAACTAAATTTAATGAGGGTGATCAGAATTAATATCAATTTTCATGCAGTTAATTAATGAAAAGGATTAAAATTACTCTGAGTAGTTGGTTATCATTATATACCATTAGCTTAAGCTTTTTCTTAGACTATCAAAATATAATCAAGTGCTTACTTTGTTTCTTTGATAGTATTGCATAAAATCTCTGCAGTCCCTTTTGAATGTGCTCTCAGAACATAAGAAACATTTCTTTAGAGTTTCTCCCATGAGTTCCAGTTTTCTTCCATGATATCACAATGTCATATGCTATACAGTAGTTTGCATTAGCAGAATCAGATGGATGTAGCCTATTTTAGGAAGGCACACATCTTGAAAGTAAGGAAATTACTCATCACTAAAGATGCTCCCACTTTCACTGGGTTGTTCTTTGATAAGAGTATTGATGAAGATATAAAAGTACCACAATGGGACTTATGAAGTTCATTGCAGCTTTCAAGATTTCATTAAGTTGATAAGACCCCTTTTCATTCTCAACTGCAATTCTGCTTGTGAGTAATGTACACTGAAAGCTAAAATTTGCCAGTGGATTTTACTTTAAATAAAATATCTTTTTCAATAGAAATTATAGTCTTAATAATGAAATTAAATGAAATGAATTAAATAGGCTATCTCCAGAAGCAGTTTTATAGATAATCCATAGATAGTCAGGTCTAAGGGATGGTCGCATCAGTTTTCAGTTTCAAGCTGAGATACTCAGACTAATTCTTCCTTGTATGTAAATATGAAATAAACCCCCAAGATTTACCAACCAGTACCTCAAACATGCATGTAAATTTTCTAAAATAGTTTTGGAATCTTGACACGTTTTAGGACTTTAAAGATTGTATAAGGTAATTGGAGCTTACATATTCATTAATCATGCAAGAAGCATATCCTCAGTCAAACCAAAGAAAAGTAATATTTTCTATTACAACCAAAAAAGTAATATTTTCTATTACAACCAAAGAAAGTAATATTTTAAGTCTTAGGAGAAATTCATTTCACAAGTTTTCTTGAAGAAAATTTGGTTCAGAAGAGCATAATATAAACCTCCTTGACAAGAATTTGTGTATCTTTGAAAAATCTGAATTTTCAAAGGCATTTCTAAAAACGTGTGATACTGTCTAACAGGAAGGCCCTGGTGCCTCTGAGTATTATCTGACTATCACAATTTTTTTTTTAGCCTCATTCTCAGGAAGCAACAATATATTCTCCAGTAAGACATGCAGATGAGGAAATACCACCTGCTCTGAGATCAACTAGCTTTTGAAAGAATGAGGAAAATAATACTGCATGGAATAGTATTGCTAGCTTTCAGAAAAGTGTGAGATTAAGAAGAACAAAGAGATAAAAGGCATTTACGATCCAAATATGGGTAATTATCAAGGGAAATTTTCACAACTACAGTAGATGGGTGATAAAATTGATGGTTAGTGAGATCAGGAGTGCCATCAGGTTATCAACAGAAGTAACTTTAATGGAATAAGTGGTTGGAGAATGGAAGACAAAGGAAAAGACAAAAAACAAGCATTTTGCAACCCATACACATTTGATGGTAAATGGTGTAAAACTGAAAACATAATGAAAATATCAGAAGAAATCAGCACTCAAAGTTCAGATATTTGTATTCTACATATGTACTTGAGTTTTTTGTATTATTATTTTTTGGGGGGTGACCAGAGATTGAACTTGGGTACTCAATCACTGAGCCACATCCCCAGCTCTATTTTGTATTTTATTTAGAGACAGGGTCTCACTGAGTTGCTCAGCACCTCATCATTATTGAGGCTGGTTTTGAACTCATGATCCTCCTACTTGAGCCTCCTGAGTCTCTGGGATTAGAGGTGTGTGCCACCACACATGACTTATATTACTTTTTATTCAGGATTGGCAATATAGCCTGAGAATTCTGTTTGTTGCATATGGATGCTCAGTTGCCCAATCAACACTGGTTTACCAGACTCTCTTTTGTCATCTGAAATATCTACAGAACTTTGTTGAGAATTAGTTGAACACAGATGTACCAATCTGCTTTCGGAATTTCTAATGTTGCAGTAGTCTTCCCACCTGCATTAATGAAAATGCCACGCTGCTTTCATTCCTGTAGTTCTATAATATATTTCTAAAGAAGGTAGTGTAAGTTCTTAAGTTTCACTCTATGAAGTTGTGTGGGAAAATCCATATTTAACATTTCAATATAATGATAGAATAATCTTCTACAATTAAAAACTCTCTACTCATTTTACATAGGGAATGCTTTGAAATTAATATAAATAGGGATAAAACCAATTTTGGATTAAGTAGCCACAATCCCATTGATCCATGTGGAATTTCCCTCTAATTGTTAAGATCTCTAATTTTTTGTCGGTGAAGTACCTTTCTTATTCTTATATTTATATTAAATCTTAAGTATTTCATATAATATTACCATATATTACAATTTTGAAAGCCATTTTCTGATTATTTAGAAAATAATAGTTTTTATTGAACTGATATTATGAAATCTGAATATAAACTCCCTTTACTTCTATTACTAATTACAATAAAATGTCATCCATAATTGAACAGGATAGATAAAGCTTTTTTCAAGTACAGATGATATGACAGAGTATATGGAAATATAAAAGAGGTACCTTGATCCATAACTACCACAGAAGTGCTGAACTTGCAGAATCCATTCAGATGGGATCTCTTATGTATCACTGTGGATTTTGTGTACAATTTTTACCATTTCTTCTTCCAGTAATGGTAGAATTTGTTAGTGAAGCTATCTGGAGGGGGCAATGTAGATTTCCTTTGTGAAGATGTGAAACAAAAAATTCACATTCTTTAAGATATAAAAAGGTACATTTAACTTTATTGAGTGTTAGGTAATTATAACATTCAAGGAATTTATCCATTATATTTTAGTTGTTGAATTTATTGACCTTCATGTTTCATGGGGAATCATATGCATGAAAACCTTGAGCATATTGTCATTTTCGCCAAAGGGCAATAAAATAATAGGAACTCAGAACATAATCAAATTGTGTGTAAAGTTGTGTGTATTTGTTCTCCCAAACAAATAAACTGATGTTAATTACTGTTGTTAATAGTATTAGAGATTATGTCAACATTTCATAACTATAGATAATTTTATTTTGGATGTTAATTTCAAAACAGACACATCGTTATAAGAAAGTCACACCTTATAAATATGGGGTTTTAGATCAATATTCAAGATGAAAAGTTATATGGTTTAAATGATCTAAGGTTACACAGCTATTAAATAACAGACTGCATTCACCCATTTAGCCATGGAAGATACATAATTATCTGAGGCAAGTGCTGAAACTCACCATTGAAAGGTCAGAATAACACCTCGCATCTCTTGCATGCTCCAGGATTGGTTGTAATATTGAGCAGGTATAATCTCCGGTACTATTTCAGTTATTTTCTTTATTCATCATTCTTCCCCAAGGCTTATACTTGAGTCTCAGAAGTTTCACTTACCCTGAGATGACTCCATACTTCTACTGAAAATCATGGAAACTGTGTTACTGGTTTGGCAAATAAGTACAATCATTAAGACATGTTTCCTTCCCTCTTGCAGCAAAGTTAATAGCCTTTATTATAAAAGAGAAGTAAATTATAAAGCACTCAAAATAAATGTTTCTCAAATTTAGAGATTTTTTATTTCCTATTTAAATTCAATTTTAAAATAATCCTAAAATATTTGATAAAATATAGAGCAGTTTTAAGAATGGGGTGACTTACTTCTTAAAGGGAATATATCAGGAAGAATTCATTGTTATAAAAGTATATTGTTTTACAAAAGGGATGATAATAATCATATGTACATTAGTTTTTCTCTACATGGATGATCATAACTTTCACTCATAAAATTTCAATCTCTCTTTTTGTTTTCAAAAGCACAACAGCTCTTCTGCAACTACAAATTTTCCAAGAGCTGAAACCTGTACATTTTTAAGGACTGGGCACTGGGAAATATGAAGCTCCTCTCCTCAGAAACCTTCACTCTGTACTTTATGTGCTTTGAGCAGTACCTTGCTTCATTGTTAAGCAAGTGCTTTCTCCTTACACTTTTTTCTCTTCCTTTATAAGTAGTGCATTCTCTCTTGTCAGCCTATCACCTATTCCATTTCTGGACATAGGACAACTTTGTGTCCCCAATTTGCTTCCTTGAGCTTCATTTTCCATACCTTTTTCCATTCATGTCTCCTGTGGAATCTCTTATTTACCGAGGGAGAAACTGGAATTTTGATAATGTATGATTGAGTTCCTCTTTTACCCTGATAAGGCACCATAGTGTCTACTTTTGTGTGTGCAGATGGTATACCATTGCTTGAGACTGAAAGTCAATGCCCCACTAGCATGCCATACCCTCTGGTGAGACCACAAGGACTGGAAGGACACAAGACCAGAGCATGCCTGGAGTTTGGGGTCTCCTCCCACCACTTCTAAACTTGTATCAAGCTGTAGAAAGTGGAGAAATCTCTCAGAGTCCCTGGCCGCGCTGCATGATGCAAGTCTGAAGTCCATGGGGTTATCACTGTGGGTCAAATATTGAGCAAGGAGAACCAAGAATCAGGAGAGTCTGCACAGTTAACTTCTCTTTAATTCTAACCTTTCTAAAAAAATAATTAAATGTGGAGTATTTTCTTTCTTAAAATTTTTTTTCAGTACTACAGATTGAACCAAGGGTCTCAAGAACAGTAGTCAGATGCTCTACAACTGAGTTACATCCTTGGCCCTTTTCAATTTTACTTGGAGATAGAATCTAACTAAGTTGTTCTGGGTGGCCTTAAACTTGTGATCCTCCTGCCTCAGTCTCCCAAGTGGCTATAATTATAGGCCAGCAACGCCATGCCCAACTAAATGCATTTTCTTACATTCCTTTCTAAATATGTCCTTTGAAACCCAATGAAAAATTTATGTTTAATTTGAAGTTATTGTTAGCTCAGTAATTCCTGTTTTTGTATTGGATTTCCTTCTGTCTCTACCTATTTACTTGTAATTTCATTACTTTATAAAGTATTGGCACAAAAATGTTGCTTCAGTCTTTGTTTTCTAGGAAAACAAGGTTAAAATATGAATCATTCAAGGTTAAAATACTATTACAAGATTAGGAGGAGTATTTTTACAGTAGGTTAAGCTTTAAAATAGCAAAGCTATTCTTTGCTAAGGGATTTTAGGTTAAACTTCCTATTAAATCTACAGTGTGTACAAAGAATACATAATTATAGTTTCAGCATCAGTGGTTGATTCCATCTTGATTCTGTTGATAATAAGATATATCCACTTATTTTGAATTCGAAATAGTTATTTGTTTAGTTTCAATATTAGGTGATTTTTCTTTCTGTCAGGAATGATGAAATAAACTATGATTTTTGTCTTTGACTATGCAAGAAATACTTTATATAAAGGCAAATTTCACTTAATTTAGTTTGCTATGTTCATTCCCAAAGGATGCACTGCTGTTCAGCCATTGAAAGAATACCTTCAGACCTTCTCAGGACTAGTAGAAGTCACTGAGTCCCAGCCTGAAAGAGTCAAGGAGTTCATATGGTCAAGGGCAGGTCAAGATGTGTAACACACTGAAAAACCTGGGAGGAAGAACCATCAGCTGGCCCAGAAAGATAAACCTAGAGGAGATGAACCAGATTTCCTTACTTGACCACAAAGTATAAAAGGCAGCACAGCAATAAAAACCAGGTCTGGTACAAGAAAATCCCATATAAAAACTCCATTTGGAAAAGAAGAATAGGTAAATCTGGCCTGATACCTGTATGCCTATAGTTTTTGACCAAAAGCCAGAGGGTCCTTGTGGGTTTTAATCATTTAAAAGTATATTTTAATTCTATATGTACTTATGAATATGCAGATACATGAAAATTCCATGGGAATTTTGCAGCTTTAATTTTGATGGTAATGGACAAAATTAATTTAGGCATACTCTGGGTCAACTTTCAATAGTAGCATTTACATTCAGTTTCTGACTTCAAGACATCAAGTAATAAGTGGAAATTCCTCAATATCTCTTCCCCTATCCTTCTGAAAAGTATGACCATGCATCCTATACATTGGCCAGTAGCTAGACATCCTGATTTCCCGATACAATCCCAATTTAAATTTGCTCTTTTTTTGGTAATTTTATACCCACTTTTCCAAATTAGGAAATAAATTATATGGTTAGCCTACCTCACATCAACACCTCATTTTCATTACAATGCAAAGGGGAAATTTTGACAAATATTTGTATCATTATTAAATATTTGTATCATTAAATATTTGCATCATTATTAAAATTTTGTGATTTTTAAAAAAGTCTCATTAAAATAATGTTAGGAAAAAACTCTTCCCATTTTTATAGAACCATTATTACAAACACAAAGTTTTATAGTTGGAACTTACATAAATAAGTTTTGATTTTGAAGTTTATGGAATGAATGTGAAATATCTCTAACAAAATAGGAAATATAATTCTAAATTTTCAATTTTTTTGATATGAAACACAGAAAGCAAGGTCAATAGGCCTTTAGGACAGATACAATTGGGATGAGTGAAGTTATATACAGTTGGAAGACCAAAGATAAGAAAGATGGAAAGGTGAGCTCCAGGTGTGGAAAAATCCTGTGGAAAAATCCAAAGAAAGAAATCTATTTAAAACATTTTTCCAGGACTAATAAAAGAAACGATGACTTCCAGTATTGGAGGCAGGTGTTAAACAAAAACAACAAATAAATAAACATATAATGAAGAAGTTCAAAGTACATTGCAATGTCGTGAACTGAGTCGGGAGTCTATGTGTAGTTCTGTGGGAAAGCCCACACTTGAATAAACTCAAAACAGAGCAAGTGCCACCTGAGCAGTCTGAGTAATGAGGAGTGGACATGTGTTTCAGATGACATGCCTCCCAGTCAAAAATGGTTTCTGGCACCAGACTCTCCTCAGGGCACTCTTCATCTCCATGTTTCTCAGCGTGTAGATCAGAGGGTTGAACATAGGAGCAATGATGGTGTAGAAAAGAGCAAACACTTTGTGGACTGGAAAAGTGGTGGCTGGTCTAATGTAAATGAAGATGGTAGGAACAAAGAACAAAACCACGATCATTAGGTGGGAACTGCAAGTGGAAAGAGCTTTGCTGCGGCAGTCTGCAGGGTAAGCCCTGATGGTCCATAATATCAAAAAGTAAGACAGCATCAGGACTACAAAGGTCACCAACCCCATCATGCCTGAATTGGCAACCACCAGGATTCCAACTACGTGTGTGTCAGTGCAGGTCAGTTTCAGCAAAGGGCACACATTGCAGAAATAGTGGTCTATTCATTGGGGCCACAGAAGGGTAGGTTGATGGTGAGGAGGCCCTGAACCAAGTCCTCTCACACAGCAAGCAGTGACCAGAGCACTACATCTCAGCCTGCTCATGATGTTGGTGTAGTGCAGGGGTTTGCAGATGGCCACATGGTGGTTATAGGCCATCAATGTGAGGATGAAGATCTCGCATGGTAAAGAGCTGTGCCATGCAGCTGTTATATGAAATCATGTTCCTTTCTGCCATCAGGTCGGTGACTAGCTTGGGTGTCACTGTAGAGGTATAGCACAGGTCTGAGAGAGCAAGATAATTAAGGATGAAATACATGGGTTGATCCATTAGCTGACTGTGTGTGATAGAAACCATTATTAGTACATTTCCCCTCCAAATAGCTATATAACAAAATAACTATAATAGAAAGCACAAGTTTTTAATTTTCTTGTTCTGAGAAAGTCCTAACAGTATAAATTCTGTGACTTTATTGGTGTGACATTATTGGCATTTTCCATGGTCCAATGCAGTTCAGGTTCAATAGCTTTAGCTGAAAAAACAAATGACAAGTCAGCATGGAAATACTGACAGCACAGTATGAATTTCAGTATTATAGAAAACACTCATGTATTTAACCATATCCTTATTATATTATGAAGTGATTAATTCCTGTGGCTAGGCAAGCTATATATTTACCATCCTCTTCAGGTTACATTTTATACTGAAAGGAAACAGTTTCAATGTTTGGATTTGCTCAAGGCACAAACAAAAATATTCAGTCTCCTTCCGCATGCTGTGCAAAGGACAACTTCATGAGGACACATGTCCTGTCCTGGAGGAGCCTGCCTGCTCACTGTTTCAGAACAGTGCAGCCATTGAGGGGCATTGTGCACCCCAAGGTGGAATCCCATCTTTATTTAGTATTTTAAGCCAGGCACTGTGGTGCTCATGCCTGTAATCCCAGGGTTTCAGGAGGCTGAGACAGGAGGATCATGATTTCAAAGCCAGCCTCAGCAAAGATGAGATGTTAAGCAACTCAGTGAGACCCTGTCTCTAAAATAATACAAAATAGGGCTGGGGATGTGGCACAGTGATTGAGTGCCCCTGAGTTCAATCCCTGCCACCAAAAGAAATAACAAAATAAAATGTTTTAATATTCTTATAGTAAAAGTTTTATTCTTTGAACATTATATTAAAATATATATCTTGCTTATTAAATTGTTTGCACCCAAGAAATATTGCATTTGCTTCCTCTGATCCTGATCTTGGGCTAGAAAACACTTTCATTTATCAACATACCATACATTTATCAACAGTATGGTAAGGAATAAGGAGAATATGATACTATTTGAAGCCCAAGTGTTTATGACACTTTTTTTGACTTACACAGATAGATTAAAAGAAATAGTAGTCATTAAATATCTAGAGTTGAAAAATGTATGTTGTCTGCTAGAGGCAGGAACAACAATAACATGAAGTCTTAGCATATACAGGACTTCAATAATTACTTCAAGTACATAAGTGACTGCATGAATTGATAAAATAAATTATTTTTGTTTTATAAATGTGACTAAATTATTGATTTTAGAAATAATGATTTTGTAAATACCACATCCCAAAGAATATTTTTAGAATAACACATTTGTTTTTAGAATTCTATAATCAGAAAGAAAACATTTTAAAAGTAGCCACAGTTCAGATTATTGATGCATTTATTTCCCATTAATTTGTCAATATGCTTTTGTAATTACTGGTATAGCTTGGGTCCTTTCCACAGGATGACAATAACTTTAATATTGTATTTATATAGCTTTAAAGCATAACATAATTCCTATATGAATGGAAAAGGGTTATATACTATGATAAAACTCATTAATAAGCAGGATGATTTGAAAATTCTTTCTCTCTCAATCTCTCTGATCTTAACTAGATTCTCCACCCACACAATGGGAAAAGATAAAATGATCTGTTGGCTTCTCTGTTTCTCTTATGTTGAAGTTCTTTGGAAACCACCTTTGCTATATTGATTCAAATGCCTTGGGATCCTGTTCTCTTCTAGACTCTAACCAATCGTATTTCTTAAAATAAATGAAGTGTGTAATTTTTCCAGAACTCCATAAGGTCCTTTAATGGATGAGTACTTCATTTCCAGAGTATGATTGAAGGTTGCATCAGGTAATGGGCTGCTTTTCCCATGCCTTCTTTGCACCATCAGGGAATTTAAGTCACCTGTTAGGGGTTGTGCTTCAGGATCCCCCCTACTCAGTCCTTTCTCTTGCTATTAATAAGGCATCATAGGACAGCTTCCAGGGCATGTGCCATCTAGAGTCACAGAGACATTCCATTTCTGTTGAAATACCCCTCTGCCCACTTACAATTCAACCAACACATCATGCTTTAGAAACTGTAAAAATTTGGTTCTTGTCTTTACACTCATTCTCAAAAGACATCATTTTCTACCTCCAAGAAGTTTTACTGGGCTCTTCAATCTATGCAGATCTTTATCTCCTTAATCCTCCCTAAAATACTTCCATTAATCTTGTTATTTACATTTAATTTTGAGCAGCAGGTTGCTAGTTTTTATTTAGTTTTTTCAGGTATGTTCTTCACACAGATAACTACAGTGCCTTATGGTCTGTGTCCTTGATGATTTCGAATCTTAGTGTCATCTGTGAATTGTGAACTCAGATGAGAGACCAGGCAGGAGATTTTACTATCTGATCTGGACCAAGGACTTATCTGTTAGTCAGCTACTCCTTTTGACAGGAACATTTCTACTAATCAATCTCCTGTGATTGCATAGACTAGATTACTTGGAACTCACTGAGTTATAGACACTAATTCTTTTTTCTTTCATTTTATTTCTCCTCAGATTATTATGCAATGGTTAGATAGCCAATATACAATGGAAAGAGGAATAACAAAATTACACTGAAAATTTAAAAGAAAAAAATGAAAGTAAACTACCATTCTTATCAAATGGATTATAATTAAGATCTTGCACAGAACTAGAAAAAATAATAATATTCAATGCTTAGTTGGTTTTGAACATGTCCAAGGTGCAGTTTTAAGTATTTCATAATAATAATAACATTGTCTAACAAGGAAAGGTCTGAACAAATGCTGGAAAGGCAACTTTTACTCACATTTTGAATGTGTTTTATATGAATTTTAAAAAAATTGGTAGCTATGTACATAATTGTACACATGCATCGGTATGGTGTGATAATTTAATACATGCATGTAATGTGTGATGATCAAATATGAGTACTTAGTATATCCAATGCCTTGAATATTTATTATCATATCTTCCTTTCTAGATAATTAAAAATCAACAGTAAATAGTTGTTAACTATAGCCATTCTACTGAGCCATTGCATACTAGAACTATTCCTAGTATTTTCATGTAATTTTGCTTTTATTTCATACTAGTTCTCAAGATTTAGGGTTCAGCTCTAAAATGAAACACTATGAGGTCTTTCATAGAAATTACTTCCCTTCCAGAAACATTTGCTGACACCACATTTTCCTCACGGCGTTCTTCATCTCCCAGTTTCTCAGCGTGTAGATCAGAGGATTGAACATGGGGGCAATGATGATGTAGAAAGAGCAAACACTTTGTCTACTGGAAAAGTTATATTTGGTCTGATATAAATGAAGAGGACAGGCACAAAGAATAGAACCACAACCGTTACCTGAGAACTGCAAGTTGAAAGAGCTTTGGCTCGGCTCTCTGCAGGGTAAACCCTGATGGTGTATGGTATCAGAAAATAGGACACCATCAGAATCACAAAAATTACCAGAGCAGTCAGTCCTGAGTTAACAATTACCAAGAGACCAATTCTGGTGGTATCAGTGCAAGCCAATTTCAACAAAGGATGCACATCACAGAAGTAGTGATCTAGCTCATTGGGGCCACAGATGGTAAGAGGATAGTGAGAAGAAACTGACTGGCAGAGTGGACAAATCCCCCAGTATAGCACTCCAGGATGACTGTGTTGAACCTCTGCCTGCTCATGATGGCAGCATAGTGCAGGGGCTTGCAGATGGCCACGTAGTGGTCATAGGCCATCCCCATGAGGATGAAGATCTCCAGGCTTCCAAGGAAGTGAATGATGAAGAGCTGTACCATGCAGTTATTATAGTAAGTCAGTCATTAGTTTAGGTGTCACTGTGGATGTGTAGCAAATGTCAGAGAGCGAGAGGTAATGAAGGAAAAAATACATGGCCTGGTGGATGAGCTAAGTGCATGTGATAGAAATCATTATGAGCACGTTTCCCATCCAAATAGCAATGTAGAAAACTAAAAATAATACAAAGCAGAGAACTTCAATGTTCCTGTTTAGAGAAAGTCCTGGGAGAAAATACACAGTGACATTATTCCTGTTGGCCATTGTCCAGTTCGGTAAGTACACATAACAGCCACCTGAAAAGACATAGTGCATAGGTCAATGTCAGAAATTTCATGGAGAGTATTGATATAACATCAGGAGACGATGTTTCATAAAGAAGATTCCAAACTTTCAAAAATGAAAATTGTATTTTAATAAATGTGTGTTTCTTTCATTTTCTTTTTGCATTTTCTCAGGATTAGTTCAAAAGTCAACCTTAACCAGGCATGGTGGTGTACACCCATAATCCCAGTGGCTCGGGAAGATCACAAGTTCAAAGCCAGCCTCAGCAAAAGTAAGGCACTAAGCAGCTCAGTGATTCCTTGACTCTAAGTAAAATACAAAATAGGTCTGGGGATGTGGCTCAGTGGCAGAGGTACCCCTGAGATCAATCCCCAGTAAACAAACAAACAAACAAACAAACAAAAAACTGCTTTCAGGAACATGTCAATGTTGACATGAAAAAAATGAATACATTCAGTCTAAAAATTTAAAAAGTCACGTGGAAAGGTAAGAGTAGAAGTTAAATGAGTTAGCCAAAGGGGAATAAAGGGAAGGGAAGGGAATAGAAATAAGAAAGACAGTAGAAATAATTGGACGTAACTCTTCTGTGTTCACATGTGAATACACAACTAGTAAAACTCCACATCATGTCCAACCACACGAAAGGGATCCTAGTTAGAATAAGTTATACTCCATAAGTGTACATTATGTCAAAATATACCACACTCCCATGTATATTTAAAAAGAACCTAAAATAATGCTGTATATGAAAAAAATGAAAAGACTCTTAAAATGGTCAAAGGCATATGTTTGAAAAAAGATACCCTTTTAACAAATGGTGTAGGAAAACTAGATATTCATATTTAGAAGAATGAAACTGACTCTCTCTCACCATGCACAGAAATCAATGCAAAGTGGATCAAAACATAGGAATTGAACCAGAAACACTGAAACTAAAAGAAGAAAACTATGGTCAATATTCTAACATATTGGCATAGGCACTGACTTCATTAATAAGATGAAGCTCAAGAAATAAAATCAAGAATCATTAAGTTGCATGAAATAAAATTAAAACTCTTATGCACAACAAAGGAAGCAATGATGAGCATGGAGAGAGCCTACAGAATGTGAGAAAATTTTTGCAGATACTCTTCCAACATCCGATCAATATGCAGAACATATAAAGAACCAAAAACAATCAACACCAAAAATAAATAAATAACCAATCAAAACATGAACAAATGAACTACACAGACATTTCACAAAAGAAGAAATACCAGTGGCCAAGAAGTAAATTAAAAATTGTTCAACATCCTTAGTAAACAGAGAAATACATATAAATCAAAATTACACTGAGAATTCATCTCACCCCAGTTGGAATGACAATCATAAAGAATACAAATAATAACTATTGCTGGTAATTATGTGGAGGGAAGGTACCCTTATCAATTACTGGCCAAACTGCAAATTAGTACACCTACTTTTTTTTAATTTCTTTTTTAAATTTTTACAGACTTAATTTTGATTCATTGTACACAAATGGGGTACAACTTCTCATTTCTATGTTACATGATATAGATTCATACCATTCATGTAATCATACGTGTATATAGGATGATGATGTCTGTCTCATTTCATGATTTTTCATACCCCCGCCCTCTCCCCTCTCATTTCCCTCTTCATAATCTAAAGTTCCTCCATTCTTCTCTCCCCACCCTAACCCCCCAAACCAATTATATGTCATTATCCACTTATCAGGGAAAACATTTGGCCTTCGTTTTTTGGGGATTGGCTTATTTCTCTTAGCATGATATTCTCCAGTTCCATCCATTTCTCTGCAAATGTCATAATATTATTCTTCTTTATGGCTGAGTAGTATTCCATTGTTTATATACACCACAGCTTCTTTACCCATTCATCTGTTGAAGGGCATCTAGGTTGGCTCCCACAATCTAGCTATTGTAAATGGAGCTGCTGTAAACATTGATGTGACTGTGTTACTGTAGTATGCTAATTTTAAGTATTTTGGGTATAAACCAAGGAGTGGGATAACTGAGTCAAAAGGTGGGTCCATTACAAGTTTTCTGAGGAAACTCCACACTGCTTTCCAGAGTGGCTGAACCAATTTGCAACTCCACCAGCAATGTATGAGTGTGCCTTTTTCCCCACAGCCATGCCAACATTTATTATTGTTTGTGTTCTTGAAATAGCCATTCTAATTGGAGTAAAATTAAATGAAATGGAGTTGTTTTAATTTGCATTTCTCTAATTACTAGAGATGTTGAACACTTTTTCATACATTTACTGGTTGCTTGTATATCTTCTTCTATAAAGTGTCTGTCCATATCCTTGACCCATTTATTGATTGGGTTCTTTTTATTTTTGGTGTAAAGTTTTGTAAGTTCTTTATAAATTTTGGAGATTAGAGCTCTATCTGAAGTGCATATGGACAAGATTTTCTCCCACTCGGTAGGCTCTCTTTTCACATTATTGATTATGTCCTTTGCTCAGAAAGGGCTTTTTAGTTTGAGTCCATCTCATTTGTCAATTCTTGCTTTGATTTCTTGTGCTTTGGAAGTCTTTTTAAGGAAGTCTGATCCTAAGCCAACATAATGAAGATTTGGGCCTACTTTGTCTTCTATTTGGTGCAGGGTCTCTGGTCTAATTCCTAAGTCCTTGATCCATTTTGAGTTGAGTTTTCTGCAGGGTGAGAGATAGAGGTTTAATTTCATTTAACTACATATGGATTTCCAGCTTTCCCAGCACCATTTGTTGAAGAGGCTATCTTTTCTCCATTGTATGTTTTTGGCTCCTTTGTCTAGTATGAGGTAACATATTTTTGTGGGGTTGTCTCTGTGTCCTCTATTCCCTAGCATTGGTCTGCCTATCTATTTTGGTGCCAGTACCATGCTGTTTGTGTTACTATTGCTCTGTAGTACAGTTTAAGGTCTGGTATTGTGATACTTCCTGCTTCACTCTTTCTGCTCAGGATTGTTTTGGCTATTCAAAATCTCTTATTCTTCCAGATGAAGTTCATGATTGTTTTCTCTATTTCTATGAGGAATGCCATTGGAATTTTATTTGGAATTGCATTGAATCTGTATAGTGCCTTGGGTAGAATGACCATTTTGATGCCTGTATAGTGCCTTTGGGTAGAATGACCATATTAATTCTGCCTATTGAAGAACATGGGAGATCTTTCCATTTTCTAAGGTTTTCCTCAATTTCTTTATTTAGTGTTCTGTAGTTTTTATTGTAGAGGTCTTTCACCTCCTTTGTTAGATTGATCCCCAAGTATTTTTTGTTTTTGAGGCTATTGTGAATGGAATGGTTTTCCTAATTTCTCTTTCAGAGGATTCATCACTTACGAAAAGAAATGCATTAGATTTATGCACATAGATTTTATATGCTTCTACTTTGCTGAATTCCTTTATTAGTTCTAGAAGTTTTCTAGTGGAGTTTTTTTGATCCTTTAAATATAGAATCATGTCTTCAGCATAAAAAAATCAACAACTAAATGACCTAACATTACATCTCAAAGCTTTAGAAAAGAAGAACAGATTAACACCAAAAGTAGTAAAAGACAGAAAATAATTGAAATCAGAGCTGAAATCAATGAAATTGAGACAAGAGAAACAATTCAAAAAATTGACAAAACAAAAAGTTGGTTCTTTGAAAAAGTAAACAAAATTGACAAGCCCTTAGTCACACTAATAAAGAGGAGAGAAAAAAACTTAAATTACTAGAAATTGTGAAGAAAAAGAAAACATCATGACAGACACCACAGAAAAACATAACATAATTAGAAGCTATTTTGAAAATCTATACTCCAACAAAAGAGAAAATATCAAAGACATTGACAAATTTTTAGAGACATAAGATCCTTTCAAACTGAATCAGGAAGATGTACACAACTTAAACAGATCAATTTGAAGCACTGAAATAGAAGAAGCCATCAAAAGCCTACCAACCATGAAAAAAGCCCAGGATCAGATGGATTCTCAGCAGGATTCTACAAGATCTTTAAAGAAGAACTAGTATCAATACTCCTCAAAGTATTCCATGAAATAGAAAAAGAGGGAACCATTGTAAACTCATTCTATGAAGCTAGTATCACTCTGATACCAAAACCAGTCAAAGACACATCAAAGAAATAAAACCTTAGACCAATATCACTGATGAACATAGATGCAAAAATCCTTAACAAAATACTGGCAAATTGCATACAAAAACATATTAAAAAGATAGTGCACCATGATCAAGTGGGGGTTATTCCAGGGATGCAAGGCTGGTTCATCATCCAGAAATCAATAAACATAATTCATCACATCAATAGACTTAAAGTTAAGAAATATCTGATTATTTCAATAGATGCTGAATAGATACAGCACCCCTTCATGCTTACAACACTCAAAAAATAGGGACAGTTGGAACATACCTCAACATTGTAAAGGTTATCTACGCTAAGCCCACGGTCAACATCATTCTAAATGGAAAACAACTGAAAGCATTCCCTCTAAAAACTGGAATAAGACAGGGGTGCCCTCTTTCACCACTTCTATTCAACATCATCCTAGAAACACTAGTCAGAGCAATTAGAAAGACCAAAGAAATTAAAGGGATACAAATAGGAAAAAAACAACTCAAGTACACCTACTTTGAAAAGCACTATGGAGATTCCTTGAAAGACTAGAAATGGAAACATCACATGACCAGATAACCCACTCTTTGTAAGTACCCAAAAGAACTAAAATCAATATTCTATATGGATAAACAAATACCAATGTTTATGACAGCACAATTCACAATAGCCAAGTTATGGAACCAGATGAGGGGCTCAACAACAGACAAATAGAGAAAGAAAATGTGGTATACATACACAACGGAGTGTTATTCATCTGCAAGGAAAATTAAATTACATCATTGTCTTGTAAATGAATCAAACTAGAGAACATCATGCTAAGTGGTATAAGCCAGTTTCATAAAATCAAGTGTCCAATGTTTATTTCATATATGAAAGCTGGAGAAAAAATTAAAAGGGGATATCATTAATATAAAAGGGAGACAAATAGAGCAGAGAAAGTTTATCAAGAGGGAGAAAGGCTGGAGGGAATGGGGAGACCCTAGGAAAGAAAATCTACCAAATTATGCCATGGCCATGTACACGTCCATCACACTGAATTCCACTTGTCTGTATGATAATAGTGCAATCATTAAATTAATAGCAATACTACTAGAGATCAGTATATTAAATCAGAGGATCAGGAGGAGAGAGGCAGGGAGAGAAAAGGAAGGTACTGGGGAAGGAGATTGAGCAAATTTTGTCATGTGCTCATATGAATATGGCAAAATATATCCCACACTAGGTATATTAGAATGCACCAGTATAAATATTATTATTATTATTATTATCCCAATATACAAATGAATCTTTATAAAGGCAATGTTTTGGAGCCTTATAAACTCAAATATTGCTCAAGATAAAAGTATAATTCAAGCATTAGTAAGGTATAAATAGTGATCCTACACAATTGTTTTTATATATGCAAAGTTTAGTGATCTAAGGCTTAACTAATGGTATATGTTCTACTTCCAGATCCTTATACAGTGAAGTAAAAAACAAATTAAAGATTAGCTATCCCACTCCTTGGCCTATACCCAAAGGACTTAAAATCAGATTACTACAGTGATGCAGCCACATCAATGTTCATTGATGCCCAATTCACAATACCTAGATTGTGGAACCAACCTAGATGCCCTTCAATAGATGATTGGATAAAGAAACTGTGGTACATATACACAATGGAATATTACTCAGCCACAAAGAAGAATAAAATCATGGCATTTGTAGGTAAATGGATGATGTTGGAGACTGTTATGCCAAGTGAGATTAGACAATCCCAAAACTCCTAGGGCCGAATGGTCTCTCTAATAAGTGAACAATGATGCATAATGTGGGGTGGAAGGGTGGCAAGAATGGAGGAAGGATAGAGAGCATAGAGGGAAGGGAGGTGTGGGGTCGAGGTTGGGGAGTGATAATAATAACAGTGTGTGCATTGTCCTGTGTACATGTATGAATGCACAGATGGTGTGACTCTACTTTGTGTACAACCTGAGAAACAATAGCTGTACTCCATTTGTGTTCAATGAATCAAAATTAAATAAATAAAAAAGAAGAATAAAAAAGATTAATATCATTTCTATCAATATATGTGCGTGCAATATATACACAGAGAGATACACATGCCTGTGTGTTTGTGGAAGATTGAAGAGGAATACTCTACATTTGCACAAGAGGCCCACTCAACTATTCCAAGTATTGTCTCACTTTTTTTCCTTTTCCATACATATGATTTTGATAATGCTCATATTTTAACATAATTATGTTTATCTCTATGGGTACTTCAAGGACAATTACATTTTATCCACTTGATAACACAATAATTAAAACTAAAACAGAGGAACAGAAGGCATTTCACCTGGACGGTTTTGATCTTTACGCTATATGGTATTTTGAAAATCAAAATTTTTTCAGTTTATGAAAGTGGAGTCTGAATTTCTGCTTTCAATCTCATGTACCTTATGCCTCCTCTCAAACCCCATGATGAATTCTAACACTGCCTATTTCAGAGAACAAGGTTTTGGAAGTTTATGGGAAAATGTTCATGTGATGACAGCTAGTTGCTACATGAGATCTGTTATCTAATATTACAGAGTGTGATTTGGTGTCCAAACTGCTTTATTTCTCTGCATTAAAATCATCTCTCATTTAAAAAATGGGGAAACCAGATTGGAGAGAGTCATAAAATGATTGTGAAAACTCAAGTAGGATGAGTGGGCCACGCTTCCTAAACCAGAGATTTTTAATGTCTGAATTTATTTAAGTGCTAGTATTGACAGATCAGCACGGCCCAGTAAATTTGATTCCAATGAAGAAAGTGAGAATTTGGCATCATGATATTATTTAAGCAGGAAGGAAGCTTAGAAAAATGCAGGTAATAAACAAAAACTACATACCAAACCTGTTTTTGATTTTGAAGGTGATTATAGGGGTATTGCCTTTGTTAATTCTTTCTTCTCCCTGTCCTCCTCCATTCCTTTTTCTTCTTTCTTCTTCAACTTCCTCAAGTTTCTTTATGTAATAAATTTAGTAATTGGTAATGTGAAAGAAACGTAAGAGACCCTAAAATACTCAAGGTCCTGAAGGTACCAAGGAGTAAGGGTCAATTGACCTCCAAAGATTTAATTTGAAAGCAGTTCTAGGGGTTTTGCCTTTGGACAGGCAACTTCCTACACTGAAGGAAGCCTGCTTTGACATCACCGTCCTTTAACTGCCTCTGTCCCAGGTAGAGCTTCCACAGCTGTTTCTCTCCCTAACACAGAAGACACTCTCCCCGGCATCCCCTCTGCACCTCTTGCTCCCCTCCTTTTTTCCTCAGTTTCTGCTCTGGGCTTCCCGTACCTGCACCTGTCTAGACTCACTTTCTCACTCAGGCAGAACATCTGCACTGGTGGATTCTTTTCCAAAGAGAAAGCATCAAAATATGCCTTTATTCTGACTTCTTACAGGACAGTTAAATTTTTGTGTCCATAAAATGTACTATTTCTCTATGTAACTACAAGTATTACTAAGGTATATCTCTAACATGTTTAAAAAAGACCAGTACCTACTGTACATGCAGCTTTCAAGCAATTAAAAAAAATAATATGCCAGGAATTCTTGAAAGAATGAGAAAAAAGAAAAAGAGTGGCACTTTTATTTGCAATGATAATTACATGCAGTAATTAACAATATATCAGAAAGTTCTTTAATCATTATATTTTATGTATTTGAGTATTGCATGTTAGTTTGTAAATTCATTTTATGAATTTCTCCTGATTTACCTAGGTTGGGCAGTGAGGAAATGGTAGAATGACATTCATATCAAAGTTTAATGATTGAGTTACTGTTATTTTGTGTTTTCACTAATGCTTTATAAGATGTGGTCTTTGGGTTGGGCACAGGGGTGCATACCTGTAATCCCAGTGGCTTGGGAGGTTGAGGTAGGAGGATCCTGAGTTCAAAACCAGCCTCAGCAAAAGCGAGGAGCTAAGCAATTCAGTGAGACCCTGTCTTGAAATAAAATACAAAGTAGTTCTGGGAATGTGGCTCAGTGGCTGAATTCCCCTGAGTTTAATCATCAGTACCCCAGCCCCCTAAAAAAGATGGGCCTTTTGTAATGAATAAAAAATGCATCATTCATTTGTGTTCTGACCTGACCCTTAAGATTTTATAGTGATTGATCATATATGATGTTTTGAAACTGCTTTTAGGAGAAACATACGGAGAATTTTTGATCAAAAAGAACATGTAGAGGTTGGGGATATAGCTCAATGTAGAGTGCTTGTCTCACAAGGACAAGGTCCTGAGTTCAATCCCCAGCACCAAGAAAAAAAATAAAATAAAACTTCAAAAGAAAAGAACACGTAGGTAGAATATATTATCTGGTTCTTTTGGAAATCTTTCTCCAATATTTAATATTTCACAATATTCAATATTTCAGAATATTTAAAATTAATGTATTTCCTCATTAAATGTATTGGTAGGTTTTTACTGTCACATATATCAGTGTTTTTGTTATCAGTTTCCTCAAACATAAAAAAATACACACAGAAAAGAATTATGCTCCAGAAGAATTCATTTTATATCATTTGTCTTTTTGCTCTACAATGGTGATTGAATTTACTTCTCTTGTCTCTGTATAGGGACAAGCTGACAAGCAGTCCTTCCGTAAATGAACAGTCTTGGAGCCACTCCATAATGCAGTTCTACTGGAAAGAGATAGTATCTATTAATTATTCATTCTGTCCTTTTATATTCAACTGCGTTTAATTTAATATTCAACATAAAGGGAAAATCACTTTTCATCAGCCTGCTTTTTCTTTTTAAATCTATGCATCTCAATTACACAGAATGGTGGTTTTCATGTGGCATGTTAACAGGTATATAAAACAAAATTAAATCAATTTCAAGCATCATCTTGGGATTCCTCCTTGAATCGCCTCCCTCCACCATACTGGTCATCCCCTACACTCATGGTACCCTCCAGTCTTTTCCCTCCAGCCTCCACATAGGAGAATAATAATTTCCTCCTGAGTCTGGCTCATTTTGCTCAAAATTATGGTTACCAATTTCATCCATTTTGCTG
The DNA here is from genome assembly GCA_020662805.1 of Glaucomys volans. Classification (NCBI taxonomy): domain Eukaryota; kingdom Metazoa; phylum Chordata; class Mammalia; order Rodentia; family Sciuridae; genus Glaucomys; species Glaucomys volans. Next base: position 19,459 of record JAJEJO010053272.1, on the reverse strand, counting down.
AATATTGAAAAATTTTTTTCTTCTTTATGGCTCAATAAAACTCTATGGTATGTACATTTTCTTTAGGCAATCAGCAATTTATGAGCACCTAGGCTGGTTCCATAGTTTGGAAATTGACAATTATTATGTGATAAACATGAGTATGCATGTATCTCTAATGTATGTCAAAGTTTACTCTATAAAACTCTGTACCTGCCTATGATAATTGGTTGTAGTAGGGGCTCTGCCACTTAAGAGAAACATTTGACCGCCACTTTTTATTTACATTACATATGAATTTCTCTATGTTCTCTTTTTCATTACACAATTGTTTTTAGAATGCTATCATACAAGATTGTGTTGGTACAGCATCATATAATAAAACAATAACAAAAATCATTTTTATTTCTGAAAAAACACTTTTAATCTTCTCAAAATCTAAGGAATATTAAACATATATATGGTTTCATGCATAAATTACAGATTAAATGATAATTAAAATTCCACATTAGTGTCAGAGTTAACATGATAAAGTCACCTTCCTTTAAATCATAATATCATATGTATCTATGTGTACACACACACACACACACACACACACACACACACACATACACACACATTCACACATATACATATACTTCCCTATTTGTTTTCAGTCCTACAGGTGAAAATGTTTTTCTATTGGTATTGTTTCAGTTTCTAATCTCTTGACATTTATCAACAAATAATTTCACTTCAATAATTTGAAAACCAAGAGTAGTTCTTGGAAACAAATGTTTGCAGCTGCATACAGATGGCTGGACATTAAATAGTACAAATCAATTATGTTTTTCTTCTAAAAATACCTTTTGGCACCAAACTTTTCTCATGGCCTTTTTCATCTCTGTGTTCCTCAAGGTGTAGATGAGGGGATTGAACATAGGAGCAATAATGGTGTAAAACAGAGCAAAAATTTTGTCCTCAGGGAAAGTGGTAGGAGGTCTAAGGTAGGCAAATATGGAAGGTCCAAAGAATAAGATAACCACAGTGATATGAGACCCACAAGTAGAGAGAGCTTTGTGTCTTCCCTCTGCTGACTGATTCCTTAATGTGAATAGAATAATGACATAAGATCCAAACAAGAGAACAAATACTACCAAGGCAACCATTCCTGAATTGGCAACCATAAGGACACCAGTGATGTGGGTGTCAGTGCAGGCAACTTGCAGCAAAGGGAAAATGTCACAGTAGTAATGATCAATTTCATTGGGGCCACAGAAGGGCAACCAGAATATCATCAAGAACTGGGAAAAGGAGTGGGCAGCTCCACCAGCCCAGGCAGCCAAGATCAGGACATTGCACCTGGTTCTGCTCATGACGGTCATGTAGTGCAGAGGTTTGCAGATGGCGACATAGCGATCAAAGGCCATGGCTGTCAGGATTAGTACTTCAATCAGTCCAAAGAAGTGCATGACAAAGACCTGCAACATGCAGTTCCCATAGGAGATGGTGTTTCTTCCCACTAACTGGTCACCAATCAGTTTGGGTGTCACACAGGAGGTATAAAAGATGTCCATAGAAGATAAGTGACTGAGGAAATAGTACATGGGTTGGTGAAAAAGAGAACTGCATGCAACAGTGATGAGGATCAGAAGGTTCCCCACCAAGATGGCAAGATAACAAAATAAGAAGAACACGAGACAAAATCTTTGTATGTTTTGGTCAGAAGAAAGACCCATGAGAATGAATTCTGATATGTTCCTCTGACTTCCCATATATTTCCTGTTCTGTGCAAACATCTGAGTAGCTGTGGGAAAATGATTTTGAAAAAATGGATTAGCAATAAGATCACAATCATCTAAACAGTATCAACAAGTCCTAGAATCCAGTCTAATAAATCACACAAGTTAACTGATAAATCAATGTATTAATTATATTTGTTCTTTGGATATGTAACCAATTTCTTTAACAGTTCTTTTTAAATTCTTTCCCAATGTTCTGTCATATTGGTAATACTAAGAATATATTTTATTAATTTTTAAATGTAAGGTTTAAAATTTCCATTTAACTAAAAGAAGATGTTCTGTTGTTAATATTTGTAACATTTAGGGGCTGGGGATATAGCTCAGTTGGTAGAGTGCTTACCTTGTAAGCACAAGGTCCTAGGTTCAATCCCTGGCACTGCCAAAAAAAAAAAAAAAATTGTAACATTTAAAATCAGGAAAATAATTTAGGATCATGCAAAAGTGCTTTATAAGTTTAGCTATGTTCTTTCTTCATGACTGTGTTTGCATTTTAGGTAATCTTCCCTTTCCCTAGCAGGAAATAGAACAGCTCTCTGATGGATAACATTCCTTGAATCCCAGCTAAGGACCTGGGGATTGTGGACACTGCATATTAAACATAAGATAGCAATTTTGCTGAATATACAACAAATAGATAAACCTATAGCAAAATGTGTGTTTTTTTTCAATGACTCACCTTTTTAAAAATCATGAGAAAATTTATCTTATTTAAATTTAAGTGTGAAACAGGGTATCTTAAGTTAAACTGTAGAATCATTAATATTAATGCTACAAATACACAAGAAAAACAACTTTCAATTCACAGTTAACTTGATTTCAGTACATTTCATTTGTTCTATTAGAATGAATTTTGGATATAAAGAGTCAATAGAAAATGTTACAAAATGTACATGTAAATTGTGTTCAGGGAGTTCTCAGCTGTTGTGTGTGGCCTGGCTTACTCATGGATTACATCATGGATTCACATATTTTACTCTGTGTATGATCAGGTTTGAAATCAGAAAATCAGTGAAAGAGTGCACTACATGTGCTTCTTCTGCCTTCTTGCCTCACTAGGGAGGAATTAAATAGCTTCAAAGTGGAATTTCTACCTTTCACCTAAATAAAATATGGCATCTGTATCTGATCCTACAGATACAAATTTTTTAATATTGCAGAAATTTTAATGCAACATATGGAGTTATAAGATCAACTATTTGAAATTATGTAGCTGTATTACTTGTGATACTTACGACTATTTCAGGTGCTAAGGAGTTATAGCTCTAAACCACCTTGCATAACACATTACGTTAAGCTTTCAGTTCTATCTGAATATATTTAATTACATTACCAGGGGAAGTCTCAACCTGGAAATACTCTTTCAATAGCTCAGTAATATTTCATCCTTTCCATATATACTATGAAGACAGCAGGTCTTATCTTGAAATTTTGTGTAAGTTACAGCAATTCAATAAAATTAACTTTTATTTCTTTAAATATATTATCAATCACTGTAAATGTTACATCATTTCTGAAAATAACATATTACATTTCTTTATATCAATGTACATAAAACAAAAGTGATCTTGAAAATCAATTTAAATAATAAGTCTACCTATTAGAGTGAATTTAGAACTAAAATATCCATCAAATTTAATCATACTAGTTTCCATGTAGAAGGAAACAATTAAGAAAAAGAGTGAATTCCCCAATTCAAAGAGTTAATATTGTAAAATTAAAGAAAAATAGATCTCCTAGTCCTTATTTAGTTATGCTCCATAAGCAGTGGGGGCACTACCACCGTAACACTCACACCATGATGTCACTGTCAGCTACTCCACTGTTGCTACCTGAATAAACGTGTGATGCAAATTGCTTTGCTTTGAAAATATGATGCAGTATCAGGCTTTCAATTTGACAAGTATAATCAGCAATGTTCCAACCTACATACTTACAGAAATAAACTACCATTACTTCTGGAGGCACAGGGAGAAGAGCAACAGGAACAAGTTCAGGTGAAAATAAATATAGTCAGGCAAAGATATGACACTTAAACAAGATAACTTTTGAGGTATTAAACATGTAAATGAAGAGTAAGACATTATAAATCAAAGTAAGCGTGTTATAAAATCAATAAAGAACTAATTAGAAATTGTAGAGTAAAATAAATAGATAAGTAAATAACTTTTTTAATTCAAGTGTCTGTACATTGGTTAACTTATGATATAATACACATAACATTGGGCACCTAGAAAACTCTAATAGCTATGTATTTGCCATCAGATGGAAAACATGAATTGAAATACAGCTCTTTTTTTTGCTTTAATCTAGATATTTCGGATTTATAAAAAATGTGACATCAAGGCAAAGCAGCTTTTCAGATAAGGAGAAGGCAGTCAATCACCACTGTGGATTTACACAATATACAAATCTTTTCCCCAGCAATTGTTTTATATATTTTATTTTCTTTTACCATTTACAAGGGATTTTAGAAAGCATAAGTAGGATTATTGTGAATTTCTCCATTTTTCACAAAAGCTGTTTTCCTTTGCACAAGATATTTAACTTCTCCCCTTTTTAGTTTGAACATTGATTAAACTATCAAAATACAGACATCATTTAGGGAAATCATGAAGCAAACCTGAGATTCTGATGCCTAATATCTTGGTACAATAAACAGTAGTTAACCAAGAATTACTTAACTTGCCCCTATCCTTCTTTTTCTTTGAATAAAGTGTATAAGAATTGCCAAACCATCCAAACAAAACTAGTGGTAGACATCGTTTGTCTGACAAGATAAAATAAATAGCATGGCTTTATTGGTTACTTGGAGGATTTCCTAACACCTAATTTTAAATAGGTAAATTCCTATTGTATCAAAGTTAAAATGTCAATGTCATTTTCATCTTTTGTAGTGCTGTTGAACAGTCTTGCTTACCCCTTGCAAGTTATTTTCAGCATGGTTAAGAACGCTTCTCCTCTATTTCCCTAGTGCTTACAAATATTAATATTATACTCTCTTTTTGGTAAAATCAGAATCTGCCTTTACTATAAACTTACTTTTCATGATTCAAGTAAATCTAGAGAAAGTTTGAAAAATAGTCTTTTGAAAGGTAAGAATTTTTCTAAAGATGAAAGGCAGGAAGATCCATTGTAGCATAAGCATTTTATTCTTTTTTAAATATAATAACAAAAGACAGGCTCTGCTTGCAACACACACTAAAGCCAAACCTTGCAAAAAAAAAATGTGTCTGCTCTTGATTTAATTTAATTTAATAGATCACATGTGAATGCATACTCTTATGGCAAATAGATCTAGTGATCCTAAAACAAGGATTCTGAAAGGGATTACCTGCACATCAATTGTGGTTGAACTTCAAGTTACTCTTTGTTACTCCAGAAAATGTCTTGGTCATACATTTATCTGTCTCAGTAATAATTTTTCTTACTTTCCTCTAACATTTACACCTGGAATTAAAGATAAAACTATGAATCAGTGATTCAAATACATTTGTGCCATTTCTTAGAAAATATCTTCAAGATTGCTTTCCTTCATGTGTAAAAGTCCACTATTTTGCAAGGAGAGTGAGATTTAAATCCCACTCAAAACTGTCCTGGATCCACAGTGAAGTATCTGTTCATTCCATAAGAAAAACACTCTAGAATTTAAATTGCCATAAATCTTCCTGACACCCGCTGATGCTCCAAGGTAAAAAAAATCATCATTCTTATATATATGCTCTGAGAATCTCTTACACCCATGTCTGAAAAAAAAATTGCACTGCAAGAGCCAACTGCAAATTGAGAAGAGATCATAACGGTTTTTTTTTAAATAATGAAAGCAATGAGAATTTATTTTTCCCTAAATATTTCTCAAAAGATCTTCATTTAAGGAAGAAACACAGCTACTCACTTCTCCAAATCATATTCCTCAGTTCTCCTGGGAATTTTAAGACTAAATTTACTTTCCATTTTTGCAATAGCCACTTTCTGTGAACTGTCTCTCTGGAGGCTAGTACTGTTACCCAAACCCAGAGCAGTTCAGAAATTCTATTAGTTCAGGTTAGCCTCCTCCTCTTAGAGCAGGAGGAAACTTGGGTAGCCCTCTAGGACCTCTGGGTTTTCATAGGAGGGGTCTGTATTTGTGGAGAGGAGAAAGAAAAGAAAATCACATAGACAAACAGACATGTAGAGAGATAGAAAGAAGATAAATAAATGCATGGATAGAATGAGAGATTATAGACAGAGACAGAGTAAGAGAGAAACAGAGAGGAACAGAGAGATATCCAAAATCTCAAAAGAGACACTAAGAAAAGAAGCACAAATGCATCAGAGTAATTACTAAGTCAATGGTCTGGTGCCCCTCCATTCTCCTGGACCAGTGGTCACACAACAGCAATCAACTCTTCTTTCTGCAGTGGATGGTTTGGGGTTTGAGACACAAAGGAAAAACACATAATAAACAAAATAAATGAAAATAAAAACAAATGTTCTGTTCCTATTGGCAGATAGACAGAAATTTCAAATATGTTGTTGAAAATTTATTAGAAAGTTTAAGGAATTCAAGAACCAAAACAACATCACATATGCATATGTGAGAATGCATACACATATATGTGTGTACCTATGTATATATGCATGCATATATACACATACACATACATGCAAACACTTACATTCTGATTGCTACCAATTTTCTTAAGGTACCTGCAGAGCTACAAGGTATATAGACATGAAAACATCTTCACTGAGATTCACTTGACCTCTCTTCTGTGAAACAAAATATTTATGCATCAAATATGGTCGCATGTTTTTGATATGTTTTAATTTTAATTTTTGTACTCCACAGATTCATTTGTTGGAGGTTTGTTCCCCAGGATGGTGCTATTAAGAGGTGGTAGAAACTTTTCTTAAAAATACGTTTTATCAGTTAGTCCATTGTAGTCCATTATAGGCATATAATTCACTCCATTTCAGTTCCCAGTGCCTTCTCTTTCCTCCTCTCCTCCTTCATCACCCTCAGTTATTAGTGCACAGCAAGCATTCCCAGGATGTCCAGGGTGCAGGTCCTCCTCCTCCTCCTCCTCTTCTTCTTCCCATTTCCTCCTCCTCCTCCTCCTCCTCCTCCTCCTCCTCCTCCTCCTCCTTCTCTTCCTTCTTCTTCTTACCTGGTACTGGTGAGTGATACCAGAGGGCTCTACCACCAAGTCACATTCCCAGTCCTTTCATTTGTTCTTTTCAGTTAGAATCTCACTACATTGGTTAGGGCTTTGCTTATCCTCCTGCCTAGGCATCCTGAGCTTCTGAGATTACAGGTGAGTCCCACCAGGCCGAGCTAGGGTCCCGATTCTTTACAACCAGAAAAAAGAACTGAGACAGATGTGAGATATTGGCAAGCAGAAAAATAAGTTTGTTAAAAGTGAAAGAACATAGTGGGGGTACAGAGTGGGGTGAGCTGCAAAGTAGCTTGAAGCATAGTCGACACAGTTGCTCTCACCATTTTTGAGCCATGGTAGTTCTTCCCCTTCTCCCCTGTAGGGAGGTGATATAGGGTTGATTGCACCTTGATTGACAACAAAATTTGAGCAGTTCCTTCTCCACTTCCCATGTGTGTTTATTCTTCCCCTAGAAATGCAGAGAGGAGGAGCAGTCCACCATGCTAGTGATGTGTTAACTAGCAACAAGTTAACTCAGGTCAGTCCCTAGGGCTCTAAGTCCTGTATCAGGGGCTTTCCCTTCAGGGTCTTGAATCCCTCTTGTGGTCATCTTGCTTCCTCCCTTTAACCACAAAATGACCCAGCTTTCCCCCAAGGAAGATCTTGGTGGACTGAGGAACCCTCCCCTCCCCACATTCTACCTCCTCACACCTCCCATCTCCCCTCCTCTCCCCTGTTGTCTCTTGCTATCATTTATTGTTTCCCATTGCTACTTTATAGAGATGCATAAAGGTGAAATTCACTGTGGTGTATTCATACATGTTCATGGCATAATTTTGGTCAATTTCATTCTGCAGTTTCTCCATTTTCCATCCCTCTTCCCTTCCCATCTACCCACTTCCTCACCTTGACTGATCTTTCTTCTGTATTCATGGGTTCCCCCCACTTGTTATTCTCTTATTTTGCTCTAATGTCTGCTTATGAAATAAAACATTCAATTGTTGACTTTCCCCAGGTCTGGCTTATTTCGCTTACACAATGTTCTCCAGTTTCATCCCTTTATCAGCAGATGCCATAATTCCATTCTTCCTTAAGAGGTGAGCTTTAGTTAAGACAGTTGGGGCCTGTTATGAGAAGGTGATATCCTCTGAGAAGAGTGTCAGGCAAGGAACAGGCCTGACCCCTCCTGTTCTCCCTGCTCCTGTCTGAAGATGCAGTACCTCCCTCCCACTTCTGCCATGGCTGCTGTGTCTTGAGGAGGTACAACCAAGGGGAGGTGATTGCTGAGCTCCCTTTCTGCTGTTCGGATATTACACCTCCAAAACGATGAGCTGTTAAAACTCTCTATCTTCGTAATGAGCCTGTGAAGGTATTTTGTTACAGTGATAAAAGGCTGAGCCCTACAATAGGCACTCAAGACTTCAGGAATCAATATTTTAGAACTTCTCATCTAAACTAACTCTTAGTAAGATAATCACCATATTTATAGCTTTCTTGGAAATTTCCTGTTTGTCAATCAATATTTTATGCATCAAACCTACATAATCTGCCATAAAGGTTAAAAAAAATATTTTTATGGTATTATTTTCCTCATTCCTCATTTTCATGAGAAAATGAAGTTCCTGGAGATTAAATAAGGTATTCAATATCACAGAGCTTGTTTCAAAACAATATTCATCTATTTTGTATTTATAAATTACATAATGGAAGTAAAAATGTGTTACTAGCACATAAAGCTAGTAAGGTGAAAGGTAAATGTACTACTGTAAGGCTGATATCCTATACATGAAGTGGTATAATATCACATGAAGGTAGGTGTGAGAAGGTAAAGTGGTGTGTTGTAAACACAAAGGTAACCTTTAAAATAGCAAGACAGTGATAGTGAAAAATTAAAAAAAAAATCCTAAAACAAGGAAAATTTAAGTATAAATAGTATAAGGAGCAAACAAATTGCAAGATGGGAGATTAAATACCAACTTATCAGTAATCACATTAAATTTAAATAGTGTAAGTACTATTAAGAGTCAATTTATAAAATGGAAAACAAAAATGCAATCTAAATATATTCTGGATATAGAAAATATACTAAGATAATCAAAAGACACAAATACATTAGCAGTAAAAGAATCAATAAATGGGATGGTATCACACGAGAAAGCTTCTTTACAGGTGAGGAAACAATCATGAAGAGAAAGCTCACAGAATGGGAGGGAATGCTTGCTACCCCCACCTCAGATATGGTGTTGATCAAAAACCTCAAAAAGTTTAATGCCAAAGAAACAAATAAACCAATCAATAAATAGGTGAAGGAACTAAACAAACACTTCTCACAAGAAGAAATATGAACAGTGAACAAATACATAAAAAAAATCAACATCTGTAGCAATTAGTTACAGGCAAATTAAAACAACATTGAGATTTCACCTCACTCCAGTCAAAATGGTTACTATCAAGGATATAAGTAACAGTGAACGTTGGTGAGAATGTGAGGGAGAAGGTACACTCATACATTGCTGGTGGGAATATAAATTGGTGCATCCACTCTCAAGAGTAGATTGGAGATTCCTCAAGAAAGTAGGAATGGAACCCCCATGTGATCTGGTTATACCACTTTTCCATATATATCCAAAGGAGTTAAAATCAGCATAATATAGTGATGCAACATCAATGTTCATAGCAGTTCAACTCATAACAGCCAAACTATGGAACAAAACTAGGTGCCCTTCAACAGATGAATGGATAAAGAAATGGTGGTATATAGATATACAATGGATTACATATACATTACTCAGCTATAAATAAGGATGATTTTATGACATGTGCTGGTACATAGATGAATCTGGAGACTACTATGCTAAGTGAATTAAGCCAATCACCAACAACAAACAGTCAAATGTTCTCTCTGATATGTGGATGTTAACCCACAACAATGGATGAGTGAGAAAAGATGTTCAATGAATTAGACAAAGGGTAATGAAGGGGAGGGAGGGGAATAGAAATAGAAAAGAGAGTGGAATTAATTTGACATAACTTTTCTATGTGTATATGAATATATCACAGTGAATCTGCATATCACGTATATCCACAATACTGGGATCCTGATTAGAATAACATACACTCTATGTTTGTAAAAATATGTCAAAATTGACTCTACTGTCACGTATAATTAAAAAGAACAAACACACACACACACACACACACACACACATTGCTTACCAGAGCAAAGAAAGATGGAGAGGCTAAAAAATTATGTAAAGAAATTATCAAAGCAAAAATGTTATCAAGGGTAGCAGACTTCATTTCTTAATGACAAAATGATCAGACAATCAAGGAGTGTTTGCATATGTAAATGATTATAGCCAGGGCTTTAAGTCACATGAATTAACCACTGTAGAGACTTCAGGAAAAATAATCAAATCCACAAATGCAAGGTACTGAGCACTTGCCTATAAATAGACTAAGTGGAAGAGACATAACCATGATGATGTAGTGGACTTGAACTAGACTATCAATTTAACATGAATGGTTTCAACAGTTTTAATTATAATTTCCAAAATTGTAAACACCACAATTTTTTACCATCAGGATTCAGAAAGCCCCAGCAGCAGGTTGAAGTAAGAAGATTGTACCCAGAGAAGCTATCCTTCAGATATAAAGGAGAGATAAAGAATTTTCCAGAAAAAAAATAGACTCTGATGGAGTCCATCACACCAGACCTGTCACTAAAATGGTGAAGCAAGTTCTTCAACCTGAATGGAAGGACTCTACTGAACAATATGAAAGTATGAAATCCTGGTAAACGTGAGTAACCAGTCAAATTTATATTACTCTAGCCGGGTGCAGTGGTGCACTCCTATAATCCCAGCAGCTCAGGAGGCTGAGGCAGGAGGATTGAGAGTTCAAAGTCAGCTTTAGCAAAAGTGAGGCACTAAGCTACTTAGTGAGAAATTCTCTCTAATTAAAATACAAGAAAAAATAATAATAATAGGGCTAGGGAATGTGACTTAATGGTCAAGTGCCCCTGAGTTCAATCTTTGGTAACAACAACAACAAAAATGTTTAGATTACTCTTATATTGTAACAATGGTGGTGTGGAAATCACATATCTTTAGTATGCAGGCTAAAAGGGAAAAATTGATTAAAATAATGGCTATAGTGATTTCTTAAGGGATATAAAATACAAATGCTTTTCAGAGAATGTTAACAACTACAAATACATATACACCCAACATTGGAGGAATTAAATCTATTAAGAAAATATTAATCATCCTAAGTAAATAATGACTATCATACAGAGGACAACAGTATCCCACATTCAGGAAACAACAAATCATTTAGACAAAATATCAGTACCAAAACATCTGACTTAAATTACACTTTAAACAAATTGACCTAAGGTATGTATGGAGCATGACATTCAAAGCAGTAGATTTAGAATTTTTACTACTTAGATTATAGTAACTTTCTTTTTAGAAAACAAATGTTTAAGAGATATTCTAATATCTGGTAGATCTAATCCCACACTACTGTGCTGCTTTGCTTTTTAAAAAAAAATGTTACTATAATCTACATAACAAAAATTTTAAAGAAGAGAGAAAGCACCCAAAAATTAAGTCCCATATCTTTAGAAAATTAGTATCAGTGTTGTGATTTTTAAAATGGTGAGGATGGAAATTTAAATTGATGGGAAAAACCAAATATTGGATAACTTCTGCTTAGAAAACTGCTGTATTTATCTCTTTTACACCCTAAAATTTCTCACACCTCGTTGGCGGGGCTTCCTCTATCTCTTTTCTTTCCCACTCTGTAACTGCAGGCTTATTTCCATGTTATCCTACTCTCTTCCTCTAATAGAAATATATGGTAAATGAGAAAGAAGAGCCAAGGACATCTTATTATATCTTAATGAGCAATCTGGTAGATGGGAAGTGCAATTAGAAGCAAGAACCAGAATTTGAGAATAAACTGCTGGAGTCTTGCATTGAGTCACACTTTCAAACCATCATTTCCAATCAAGTGTGTGGTCCAGATCTGTTGATCCCTTATGTAAAAGCACACGTCAAAAAATTCACTTAAAGGAATTAATGCTGATTCATTTATTCTACAGATGAATAAAGTTTATGGCCCTTCTGGGCCTTAACTTTTCTGATGAATCACTTCAGTTCTGCATTCTTCTATGGGATGTGAATAAATATAAATCAGGTAAGGGAAATTGTTTAAAAACTCTATAAAGCCACAAACTTTTTAGTGTGGTTCTTCTCTGAAGGGATCCAGTGAGCTAAATTCAAGTGGCCCTTAAAGTTTTGGTATTAATATTATATTCTAACAGAGAAAATAGACCTGCCAGACCTTATTTTTTTAATAAAATGAGAAGATAAAAAATCAATTCCCTTGTTAAAAATGTAATTTTTTAGTTTTGAGATAATGGGATATCAGAATTTGGGACTGAGAGAAAATCTTACATTTTGATTTAATCCTTAAATATTAGCAAATTAACACAGGAAATATTATTTAATAAGCACTCATTGTTATCCCATAAAATAATGAAACAAATTCTAGCATATTTTTTGAATGCAGTGTTCTATTCCTGACTATGAAGGAAAGTGAAAACATCTTCAAACCCAGAATCAGTATTAAAAAACAACAACAACAACAACAAAACAACAACAGAGGAACAAATTGCAAATATGCCAACTAACAAAGTATTCTAATTGCTCAGGGACATAAATAGTTTGCAAACAAAATCCATGGAAAATTGTGTCAAAGAAAACTATAAATATCCAAATATGGCAAATATCCAAACCCTGGGGAAAAGCAATCTTACTGGTCCATGTCCTCTCAATGAAACCTCTTTAAAATCAGTTGAAATCTAGGAGCACACCTTGCTCTTTCATTTTTCCATGACACCATGTTGAAGGCTGCACTTGAGAGGAGGTGGTAACATTCTCCACCTGGACTGCAAGAGATGCTCTTCCTGTCTCTCCTCGTCAGAGAAGGAAGAGTTGCATGCAATCATCACATTTTGGTCACCACCAAATAGACTTTTCTCCATAGATGATAGGAGGTTATCATCACTATAATTTTAAGAGAATTGATAAGTGGTGAGATTTATAATTCTACTGTTTGCATTTTGAAAAATGCTTTTAAATTGTGACATGTGCTTTAAAAGTGTTGGTGGTGTTGTTGGACTACCATGTTTAATGCAATGCATGGATCTATCTATGACAGGTGAGTATACCTGTCTAGTTTCAAAACCTTTCTGTTTTCCAGACTCCTCATCTTTAAGGGGATTAAAATACTACTACGCTCTAAATATATGGCAACAAATAAAACACATTTGGAGCCTCTAGGACAGCAATTGATAACATAATAAATGCTCAATAGACAACAGCAGATTACATTTATTTAGGAGCACATATTACTTTAAATCTCATGAATCTGAAACTATGTTCAGCTTCACATTTTCAAGATAAATCCAAATAGCTTAGAAATACAACTAATGCATGCTGTTGTCTTAGCTCTCCAGTAATCTTTTTCTTATACTTCTAAAAATGTTCTCCTTTACCATACATCTTCTAACACTTTCCATCCTCATGTTTTACATTAAAAAGTAGGGTATTCTGAAGATGTATCAAAGAAACTGGTGTAGGAGCATGGTAAATTTAAGTCCTGGGACATCTACAGTTATGAAGGGGCTGTAACACATACTTTCCAAAATCGCATACTAATGAATGCACCTGGAAGGACATTAAAGGTAAGAAAAGTGACTCATGTCACAAAATAGAGTATTCTGATTTTAAATGTTTCCACTTAATTTTTCCTTTGTGCATTGATGTCAAACATTGTTATGTGCCTGCCTCAGAATTTTTCAAAAAGTCTTAAATCCTTAAAGAACTGAACTACTGTGTTGCTCATTATAGTGTCATTTTCTTTTAAAACATGTTAAACACAAAGATAGCAGAAAAGAAGTCTCAAATTGTTAACAAGAAGGGCAAAGTTATAAAGAGAAAAGGTAATTTTCAATTTTTTGATTTCCAAAACTAGTAAGTGCATGAAAGTTGAGACATTTTGGAAAATCAGCAGAGTCATATTTAGAAGACAGAAAAAGACTGAAATCTGAAGAAATCCCCAAAGTCAGGGACAGGAGAATTTCAGCTACACAGATAAATCATGCATATTATAATATTGCAGAAAAAAAATCTCCAGTTAAAATATTGTGAATTTAAAAAGCACATTAGGGAGGGTGATAAAGAATGGAGTATTAATCTAAATTTTATTGCAATAACAATATTTATTTTAAAAATATATGCAAATGTAACATATGTACATATAAATGCATTTAAAATTCACTGTTCAAAATATAGTTATAAAATATATTGATATGATAACTGATTTACATTTTCAGCTCACTTTGTAAGTGTAGACATTCCTTTAAAATAATGCTGATGTCAAAAATTCACGTCTTGTTTTTTATCTATAATTTGCAAAGCATGCTCAAAATGACATCTCTTTTGCTCTCAAAAGGCCGGGAGTTTGAATAAGGGCTATTATTATGACTTTAGAGGACAGGGGACTGAGGCATAGTTACTTGTTGTATGACAAAAGATAACTAAATATTGAAGTTTTGATAGCAAACTCTGAACATTTTTCTTCTTTCTAATTAATTTTTTGTATTTGAGTAAATTTAGATTATAAGAAAAGTAGCCAAGATGGTACAAAGAATTCCAGAATAATCCTCAGTTAGTAGCAGTATCATCATCTTGTATTACCATGGAAACATTTGTCAAAACTGCACCTTAAGAAAACACAAGATGGATCAAAATTAAATGAATAAAAAAAGCAATAATTAAAAAAAATAAAAAAATAAAAAAATAAAAAGTCCAAAAAACAAAAAAAAGAAAATACAAGATTCAATATTTTGTTCAGTATTTATTTTTCACTACTGCCTTTTCTGTTTCAGGTTTTGATACAGAACAAAATATACTATTTAGAACAATTATCCATTAAGTGATGTAAAACCCAAACCTTGTCACCATAAACCAAAATGACACTCTACTTTCCATCATCAAAGTTGTAACAATAATTTTGGAAGTTCTTTTTCTGAACAGTTGATTCACTAATAACTAATGAACATTTATTGCAAAAATAGTCTTCAATTTGCTAGGTAAAGAAGTTGTAAGTTTAGAAATTAATTCATTTAATATGGGTCTTTGGTCTTTTATAACTATGAGAAATGATTTTTTCTTACATGAAATAGGAGTGTGAGAATGTAAAGGGTATGAGAGGCCCAACAATGTTTTAAGGCATTATTAAGGTCATTTAAAATGTGGTGAATATATTTCTGTGTCTCTTACTACATTAATGATTTTCTGCCCATGTCCGTAAATGAGTCTCATAGAACCCTACATGAATGTTCTTATTATACGCATTAACAGAAGTGAAACAAGAGGTTTGGGAATGTTATGAATTTTGAAGTAAATGTTTAATACCAAACAAGTAGAAGGGCTTGAATCTGAGTCCAGGTTTGCAGGAGGCAGGAGCTGATATTCTTGTTTATGTCACTTAATTCTCTTTCCTGCTTTGGCCCTGGAGTAAGTGGATCACTTCTGTATTATATGTTGATTTTAACTTTTAATAAATGACTGCTGCCTGGTCTAATGACCTTGTAGAGTTGGCTTACATTCATATTTTATTGGTGACAGTCTTTAACTGAATATAAAGTGCATAGCACGGGAAACATTTAAGGATGTCTAAAACACTGGGAAATAATGAAAACAGTTGTTTTAAAGTAAGATAAAGGAGAGATCCAAGATGGCCAACTAGAGAAAGGCTGTGTTCCTTGTCACACAATAACTCAGGATTCAAACAGAAGAAAATCTGTTTGTCCATGAGGCAGTCTTGACTCTTCATCCTCTGCTGTTTATCCCATTTTCCTACCTGTTTCACCTACAATCTGCCAGTGTATTGACTACCTCTGACTGCAGATTGCTCACTGATCGCCACCTATCATCCCTCACTTACCTGCTTGCCTGCCTCTGGCCTGCCCATCACCCGTCTTTCACCTACCCATCACCCATCGACAGAAGTTCATCTGCTGATCATCTGACAGTAGCCTGCAGAGTCCTCAGAGCCCGCAGACCATCAGTGGATTGCCAGTTGCCTGCAGTTGCCTGGAAGTCCACCGTCTTAATACCCACAGGTTTGGTTTAAGAATGGCTGCTGCAATTTTGGGAAAACAGCCAGAAAGTGCAGGACTGCCAGCCCGACTGACAGCACCCCACCTCCAGGGGCCCCACCTGACTAACTACACCCCACACAGACTCGGTGCCCACTCCCTGTGCTGCATCTCCCCATTTACCAACACATTTGGAAGTCAGTGCAGCCATCTTGGATCATCCATGAAGTGGAAACTGTCATTAGGTGGGGCAAATTCTATCCTGAGACAGCTGCTGGAGACTGGAAGCTCACTGTCAGGTACTTTTCATGGCTCAGGCTAGTGAAGACTGGGAGGTTTGAATAGTATATGACTCTTATAGGGTAGATATTTTTTTTCTCCTTTGTGAAAACTTTTAAATTTTTATTTCTTTACTTTTCTTACTCTCCCCTTTGATTTACTGTTTCCTCAAAGTCTTTTTCCCCCTTTTCTCATACTAGCAATCGACTTCTTTTGACTACACTTTCACACTTCCTATGATCTAGAACTTTTCATACTCTTTTTTTTATACCATTAACAGTTACATCCTATACCCCTCCCTATCCTCTTTGTCCTCCGTTAGAAACTGCAGTGTTATACTGTAGATAATAATTGAACTCATTCTCTCTGTTTATTATGACAATATCGTAACAATATTGTAACAAAAAGACTATTGCAACAATAGTCTTCATAGGAGCTATTTGGTTTATGGCTGAATATTGTCTGTACTGGGTGTTGCTAATATTGATCTCCCCCCTTAAAGAAGAGGTTTTGGAAAACTACAGGGTCACTATAAACCTATAGGGCAGAAACTACAATACCCCAGATCCGCATTGCTAGAAAGTGTTCTAAACAAACCAAAATTCTACACTAATAGAATCCAATGACAGCATGATAGAAGAAATGCCAGAAAAGGAGTTCAGAATATACATGATTAAAATGATCAGAGAAGCAAACAATGTGTTAAGAGAGCAAATGCAGGCAATGATTGATCATTCCAATAAGCAGTTGAAAGAGCAACTACAGGAAGCAAAAGATCACCTCAACAAAGAGATAGAGATTCTGAAAAAGAACCAAACAGAAATCCTTGAGATGAAGGAAACAATAAACCAAATAAAAAACTCAATGGAAAGCATCACCAACAGACTAGATCACTTGGAAGACAGAACCTCAGACAATGAAGACAAAATATTGAATCTTGAAAATAAAGTTGACCAAACAGAGAAGATGGTAAGAAATCATGAACGGAATGTCCAAGAACTATATCATGAAAAATATATATATATAATATTCAAATAATATTTATATATTAACATATAATATTTATATAATATATATGTAATATTTCATGATATACTATATCATGAAAATATATCCTGATAATTTAAGAATTATTGGGATTGAGGAAGGCACAGAGATACAAACCAAAGGAATGAACAACCTATTCAATGAAATAATATCAGAAAATTTCCCAAACCTGAAGAATGAAATGAAAAATCAAATACAAGAGTCTTATAGAACACCAAATGCACAAAATTACAGCAGATCCACACCAAGGCACATTATAATGAAAATGCTTATTAAATAAAGATAGGATTTTTAAGGCTGTGAGAGAAAAGCATCAGATTACATGTAGGGGGAAACCAATACGGATATCAGCAGATTTCTCAGCCCAGACCCTAAAAGCAAGAAGGGCCTGGAACAACATATTTCAAACTCCAAAGAACTTGGTTGCCAATGGAGAATCCTATAACCAGCAAAACTAACCTTCAGATTTGAAGACAAAATAAAATCCTTCCATGACAAACAAAATTTAAAGGAATTTACACATTGAAAACCTGCACTACAGAACATTTTCAACAAGGTATTCTGTTAGGAAGAAATGAAAAACAACAATATAATTCAGCAAAGGGAGGAACTACCCTAAAGGAAAAACCAATCAAAGGAGAAATCAACTCAAGTTAAAACCCAAAACTAAGCCAATATGACTGGGAATACAAGTCATATCTCAATAATAACCCTGATCATTAATGGCCCAAACACATCAATCAAAAGACATAGACTGGCAAATTTGATAAAATGAAAGATCCAACAATATGCTGCCTTCAAGAGACTCATCCGATAGAAAAGAACATTCACAGACTAAAGCTGAAAGGATGGGAAAAAACCTACCACACACACAGACTCAGTAAAAAAGCGGGGATTTCAATCCTTATATCAGATAAAGTGGACTTTAAGCCAAAGTTAGTCAGACAAGATAAAGAAGGTCATATCATGTTGCTTAAGGGAACCATAAATCAAGAAGACAAAGCAATCATAAATATGTATGCCCCAAAGAATGGCCCATCCATGTACATCAAACAAATCCTTTTCAATTACAGGAATCAAATAGAACACAACACAATAATTCTGGGTAACTTTAACACACCACTGTCACCACTGGATAGATCTTCCAAACAAAAACTAAATAAAGAAACCATAGAACTCAATAAGACATTCAATGACAGACTTAACAGACATGTATAGAATATTCCATTCATCAATGAGCGAATACTCTTTCTTCTCAGCAGCACATGACTCCTTTTCTAAAATAGAACATATGTTATGCCACAAAGCAGCCCATAGTAAATGCAAAAAAGTAGAGATACTACCTTGTATTCTATCAGATCATAATGGAATGAAATTAGAAATCAACAACAAAATAAAAAAACAGAAACTACTCCAACACCTGGAGACTAAATAATATGCCATTGAATGAAACATGGATAACAGAAAACAACAGGGAGGAGATAAAAAAATTCTTGGAGGTAAATGAGAATGACAATACAATATATCAAAATCTCTGGGACACTATGTAAGCAGTACTAAGAGGAAAATTCATTGCATTGAGCACATTCAAGAAAAGAATAAAAAGTCAACAACTATATCTCAAAGCCCTACAAAAAGAACAGAACAATACCAAAAGTAAAAGAAGACAGGAAATGATTAAAATCAGAGCTGAAATCAATAAAACTGAAACAAAAAACACAACTCAAAAAATTGACAAAACAAAAAGTTGGTTTTTTTGCAAAAAGTAAACAAAAGGATAAACCCTTAGCCACACTAACAAAGAGGAGAAGAGAGAAAACTAAAATTACTAAAATTTGTGATGAAAAAGGAAATATCACAATAGACACTGTTGAAATACAAATCATAATTACAAGCTACTTTGAAAATCTATACTCCAATAAAGTAGAAAATCCTGACAACATCGACAAATTCGTAGAGACAAATGATCTTCCCAAAGTGAACCAGGAGGACATACACAATTTCAACACAATTTAAACAATTTCAAGTAATGAAATAGAAGAAGCCATCAAAAGCCT
>JAJEJO010053268.1:0-76775 GCA_020662805.1 Glaucomys volans | reverse complement strand
CTGGGTCAGGATTTTAGTAATAAACCATCCATTGTTCAATGACACAGAATTTGCAAACTTTCCTGAAATGAGATGATCTTTCCCAACCCCATTGGATGGATGTGAACTATTATTAAAATTTCAATAAAGCATAAAATAACATTAAGATATTCACAGAATACATTAAAATAAAGGTACCAAAACTTTAGTCATTGATTTAGGCTAGTGATGCAATTATGTTTTTTAACTAATAGGAGGATTTGTATGTGTATCTGTTGTTCATAAAACATCAGAAACCTGGAAAAGAGCATGGCACATTATCAGAATAGAGAACTTTTTAAAAAAGACTTAGAAAGTTTGGTGAAAATCAATGTTTGCATGTCTGAGAATATCTTTTCATATGTGTACATTTTGATCATTGGAATTTAAATATTATAGATGTTTCTGTGCTTACGATTTTGAACATTGTACAAGTACTAGCAAATACCTCATTCCACATAGAAAAGCAACTAGATCTTAGCAACATTATTTTTAATTGTGTGGTAATTTTTTAAATGTTAGTTTCCTTTTGTTTCTGGAAAGTATTTTTGGATCTTTTGCAAATCTGCACCCTGCCCAATAGTTCTTTCCCTGTGGTCTCTTATTCCCCCTTTTCTCTCTTTAGTCACTATTAACATACTTATTTTAAGGTGTCAGATTGTTTAACTCAAGCACTTAGGATGTTCTGTCCTCTGAATTTCCTTCATCTTTGCATTTACATGGTCTGTGACTGCTTAGTTTTCCCCATTTTGAGTTCATCATTACTCTGCCTAAACGTCCCCTGGGGATTCCTACTAGTCCTGTATTTTAAAAGTGTCCTCACAGAGTGTGTTTATGTTGGCTTCTTTGGTGTTACACAGTTCATGAATGTAGAACTTCAGGGACACCAAGATGGTAGAAGCAGGTTACAAAAAAAAATGTCACTATAGGACACAACCCAGAGATGAGCCATCATGCCCCTGTTTATAAGTCCCATTTCTAAGACAACTCCTTGCCACTGAGGACTTATCACCCCTGATAACTACTGTCAGTGGTTTGTTTTTCTAAAATAACCAATCAGAGTAAAGTGAACAGTATTCTAATTAGGCTTTCTAAAGTAACCAATGGGGGAAAATTGGGCAGGTATCATAGGGTAACTAACAGGAGCAAATGGGGTAGGGTCTTCGTCTCATCCGTATAGTTAAGAAAACGCCTGACAGCTCAGCATAATAAATACTAATTTCCAGACATGATGGCCTTGAACTTCTCTTTCTTGCTTGGCCTATTCCTGGCTCTGCCTTATGGAGTGTTTTCAGCTTCACATTCAATAAATCTGTGGGTTGCCTGTTACTTCTTTGTGTCTTTCCAACTCTTTGTTTCCAATTCTTTGACACCAAGGACCTGGACCCAATTAACAGTAGGACCAGTAATATACATTCACATGTATATTACTCACTCATGCCAGGTGAGTAATATACATGTGAATTTTGTCTCTGTGTAACAAAAAGCTGGAGTTTTGATTTTTCATGGGAGATTTTTTTCTTTCAATTCTTCTATAGCTTTCTTGTTTCTTCCCTTTCCTAGTTGGGGAATTTTTCTTGCACTGAAGCAGCAGCTCTTCTAGTATCCTGTCTCTAACTAGGGTCTTATGCTCTCTGACTTCTGCAGATCCAGGTGACATCTGCTGTCTCTCTAAGGGTGTCAAATCCATTGGATTCCTTGAAAAACTGAATATTCTACCTGTGGACTGTAGCTTGAGCTCAGTCCTGGGTGTTTCAGTCCTTCCTTGATGATTGTTATAGGGCATGAAGCCTTGTGTGAATCTGAGGCAAACACAAGTTCCCAACTCCTTCCCATTCTTGCAATCATTCTAGAAAAAATTCAGACATGTCCTCAGAGTAACAGCCATGAATTGATTAGAGTGACTAGAAAATGGGAAAAGGAGACATTCCCAAGGGAGAGAGTGGGTCCTCTCAGAGAGGAGAGGGATAATACACCCCTCCTGCTCTCCAGTTTTATTGGTTTCAGGGAAGTTTCCAGAGTCCCACCCAGGTCCACCTTTTGACTTTTGATTGACAGCAAAGGAGCTGCATAGATGACCTTTTAAAGAGCACGGTATGGTGTTCATGGAGTTGAACATTTGAATAAAATTGAGTCCCTCTGTTTTTGCCTCAATTTCCTGCCCCCTTAATTATTTTATTACCATTTGATTGGCCCTCAGCAAGTTTTCTTTCTGAGGGTCTTGATGTTTTGTTTGCGAGGGTGATTGGGGATTGTGATAGTTTCCTGATACGGGAGGGTCCAGCCCCTGGTAAGTTTTAAAATGATCTTGAAATAATAGTTTTTCTCTTGTTTTGGTACTGGGGATTGAACCAGGACACTTTACCAAGATACATCCTCAGTGCCTTTTTTTTTTTTTTTTTTTAAATTTGAGACAGGGTCTTGCTAAATTCCTTAGGACCTGGCTTAATTGCTGAGACAAACCTGGAACTTGTGATCCTCCTTGTCTCAGCTTTAGCTTCCCAAGTCACTAGGACTATAGTCATGTACCACCATGCTGGCTAAAACAATAGTTTTTTCTTAAGGGAATGTAACTATGGCTGGCGGAGTTTTTTAACACACCAAACCCCATTTTACAGGTGCTTATTTATCAGATACAGCTCCCTGTGGTTTTCAGTCACCATCATTGTCTTCTCCCTGCTCAGGGCTCATAGCTGGCTGGCTACCAAACAATGATGTCCTCTTGCCCTGTGGACTTGATGCTCACAAACCCCCACAACCACATAAGCCAATTCTTTTCCAATCCATCAATCGCTCCCTCCTTCTGTTTCTCTGGAAGATGTCTGGTTAATGTATGTGGCATTTTATACTAGATTTTCTTTTACTACCTGCAAGTAGAAATTGTGTTTGCTTACTTCATTATTCAAAATAGACTGAGAATGATTTTAACACCCTAAAGAATCTTAGTGGAAAAGCAGTCCATAAAACAGATGTCTTCATATACAAGGAATCTGGGACCATAGACAATGTGAGAAGCACTCGGTGACTGGGGGGTGGTAGGCAAGAAGAGGCAGAGCTCTATCTCCTCAATTACTGCACCATTTCCTGTCCTATCTCAGTTCCCTGGAAAATTGTGCTTCCAAATACTAAATCAGCAGTCTGTCGATTACGCACAACCTTCTTTTCATTCCTCCACCCTCAATTTAGGACAGAAACAGGAAATCAGTATGAAAATACAAAAAGGATTGAAAACAAGGAACAAGGACCCCGAGCATAAAGCACTGAAAGGAGACTGTGACTAAACCTTTATGGCCTAGAAAACAGGCTGCTCAGCAGGGACGGTGATTACAGTCCATGAATGTCTTCAGGTAACCATATACAGGACATGAGGGACTTGCTTAATGCAGGAGAAAATGCTAAGACAAGGCAAAATTGCTTGGGGTGTTAGAATGAACTGTTTAGACAACAAAAACCAAAAGGTTTTTGAAAATATGAAATTAGAAATTGCAATGTTACATAAGACATTCATATGACTGGTGAGACTAGCTGGCAGCTGAGTTAGCATATAACAAACCCAGTGTCAGGGATTGGAGCTCATTGTAACTGAAGTCACACCTTATTATAAAAAGCAAAAACAAAAAACAGCAAAACTTGAGAAAGGATTTTATTTCCAACCATTTTCTTAAAACAGACTGTAAGTTTCCACATGTAAGATGGGGAAAGCTGTCTAACAAGCTAATAGTTAGTCTACCCACCCGAGGGCTAGGACACTGTCACTCCCAGAACAGTCCAATAACAGGAGCAGCAGCTTGTTAGAAATGAAGAATCTCAAGCCCACTCCAGACCTGCTAATAAGAATCTGCATTTTCACAAGATCCTCTAGTGGTGTATATGCATAGTAAGTTTGAAAACCACTAGAAGAAAATAGCAATGCCTTACATGTCTTTGAGATCCAGAGGAAATATTTAAAATATATAATTATTTATATTATTTTATAATTATATTTCATTTCATGATTTTATTTTAATATTTTATGTGATAGTTTATAATTATTTTATAAATACTATATAGATAAGGATCTTATCTTATTATTTTCTCAAAATGATGTATTCACTTATTAACAATAAGATGGCCTTCCAACCAATGATGATATTAATATCAATGTTTATATTCATATTACTTAAATATCATGTTCTGTACAATATTCCTAAAGTTAGAGTCTGTCATTGGTTGAATTTGTTTCATTAATAATTTTAGTTTTAATTTTATGTTCTTTCACTGGACACATATGATAACAGTTGTGAAAAACAGTAATTTGACTAGGAGAAATGTTACCCTTTTAAATTGGATCATGTCACTGAATGGTTTCCCTTTGAAAGGTTGAATATGAATTTAATAAAAGAGTACTAGGACACATGTGTGGCTCTGCAGGGAAAGATTGGACAATCTGATGAAAACCCCTTTGGGCTGCAGACAACAAACACCAAGTCATCATTTACCAGCCATGCAAACTTGCTTGATAATTCACTTTTCTGGGTCTCGCTTTATTTATTTGTAATAGATATTTTTCCTTCAAGATGAGAAGCTAATTAAATGATGCGCGTGGAAGGGTTTTGTGAAGTATTAAGGTCATGAAAGGGCCATAGGGAGTTTACTGGCATCTCAATAGAAGCTGCCCATCCATCATCTGTTAGTCTGTGTTTCTGAGGGTTGTTGGTTTCATTGCAGAATTCTTTGATCCCTATTTTCTCAGAGATTAAAAAGACTTTTGTTAAATTCTGTTTCAGAAATCTAATGTAGCTGTAGCTGCCCAAAAGCCTGGATCTTTGCCAGAAATCCAAGGTAGAAAGAGTAATATGGGAAATTTGGGCACTGAGGACAGGTTTTTCCTTTGCCAATGCCCTTCAGATAATCCTTGAGGCCCGGGTATCTGGTTCTATCAGATATATGTTTTTAGGAGATGGAAAGCCAAGGCCACATATGTTATGAATATATCTTAACTCTTAAACCAAGGTTGCAGCCTAGCATTTCATAAGTATCTTTTATTTGTGCCACAAAGTGCTTTTAATAGATTCACATAAAAATCTGAAATTGTTGTGTCCTAAAAACAACAAAAACAGTCAAAATATCTGGCACTTATAAGTCCACTTGCCAATGGATAATATTCCCTATAACTTAACATAGGTACCTAGGTCCCCAATATTTTTAAGACCCTTCATTTGTTTGCTCAACAACCATTTGACTTGGACAAGCCCTGAATCTCCTTTGACTTCCAACTTCACTTTAAGTTGATTCTAAGCAATGGCGAAGTGTGGATCGCAAGGTCAGACTGCCCTCCCCTGCAGCTGGCCCCATATGTCCATCTGGCTCATTGAAATTCATGTTCTTCAGGATGTGATGCCAAGAGACCCAGCCCCTGAGCACCAAAGAATGGTTGTTCAAGTATGAAGGGCCCCTGAGCTGTGCTTGGACCTTAATTCACCTCTCAGACTAATGTGAGATTCTTCTCTTGCCTGGATATGTGTGGATATCCTCAGGAATGTTTGAAGCACTAAAAATATTCCTCTTTCACATTTTTTCTTATCCCTGAGCCCTTCTTTGCCCAGGTGGACTCCCCATTCTCTGATGCTTATTTCTCCAGCGAACTCAAACTAAAACCGTTTAGGAAGAAAGTTGAAGAAGGTATATCTGAGAAAATGGAGGTGGCTAAGTCAAGGGAGTGGACTGATGGGTGAGTGCTGTCCTGCTACAGAAGGTGTTCTTCCTGATGGACCCATCTCAGATAGTACAGATGTGGCCTTAAGCATTGGCACCACTTTTCAGAAAGCTTCAAATATCACATGACTTCTGGCTTGATTATTCACGTACTTTGAATTTTTCTGTTCTACCCCATTAAAAAATCAGACACCCATCTTTTCACTGGCAAACAACAATTTTTATGACAAAAATAAAATTTATCATCAAGAGAGAATAGACTGGTATGAAGTTAATCACATAGATTTAGTGAAAAAGTTGCCTAAGATGGCGTATTCACATACTTTCCCTCAAATTTAATAAATGCTATTGGAGTCGAGATAACTGCATGGGGATGTATTTTTGATTTAATTAATTAAAGTCTATGAGCTATTATCAGAGTTCACAATAACAACTCAGATTTGTTCCAGTTGCTAAAATGCTGATGGGAGCACATGGCTTTATTTGACTCTTAGGGCCCACACAGAAGGGCTTATGAGGAATAAATTCTGGATTAGCCAATGGCTCTGTGGATGTGTATAGGAGTTGATGGAATGTGACGGGGGGAGTGTGATCTGTGCTAACTATTATAACAATGATTGTCTTATTACTGCTAGGAAGAATCTAAATAAATAGACTTTACTTACTCTTGTTGAGCAAAAATATCTATAGCTTGCAGTACTCCAAGTGTGTCCTGCTCCTGTGCCAAGTCCTGTGTTAGGTACCCAAATTCCATGAGCCCTGTTCTGTAAGACCTGCCAATATAGTTAGAGGAGAAAAATTCAATACTCTTAGTCCTATAGCCCTTACTGTTGACATCTTTACCCCATGAAACAGCAATTTTGTATATCCTTAACATAAGCATGGTGGTTGACACATGGTTAAAAACAAATATGAGATGGTTGGATGGATGGATGGTGGATGTGCACTACATGCTTACAAAGTACAGACGGGAAAGACTTTTACTTATTAGTAAATGCTGAAATCCAAAGTGATTAATCATGTAATTGGCAGACCCTGTGTGGGCCCTTTACTCAAAGGCTCAAACTCACTATCCTATACCAGACCCTCAGTCAGGGCCCTTGCAAAGACTATTGTCTTCCCTTTTATTCACTGGCTTGGATTTTAGCACCACATCCTCACTCCTTGATGGTCTTCGGAATTCAAAAAAAGGAACATTACACTCTGTCTTGAAAAGGATGAAGTTCACAGGAATCACTGAGTCTAATAGTCAAATATTCTGAAAATCAGCAAAGGGGAATTATTAGGTTATTTTCCCATGAAGTTTGCCTGAATTTTCCTCCATGCTGATTTTAATTTCATATTCACTTAGGTATGGCATCGAAGAGAAAGTCTCAAGAACGAATTGTGATATATGTAAATAGGTTGCTCTCTACCTCATCTCCCCATCCCACCTTCCTGAATTTATTGGTACTCAGGAAATAGCTGAATTCTGAATAGACAGTTACAAGAAATTGTTTCCCAAACATGGTTTTGCACAGAAACAAAATTCTTAGGAAGCAATCCAGATGAGAAGCACAGTGACATCCAAGCATTAGGGTCCTCACTCTGACAATCACAACCAAAATCCCAAACAGCTCAATGACTATATCCCCTCCCTAGTGGCCTCACAATTGAAATGAAGCCCCAGTGAACCACTGAGGTTCTGGACAGTTGTGCTCCAGCAGCTGCAGCCTTAGCCCAAAACCTTTAAGTCTTTTCCTCACACAGTTTAAGAATTTCTGCTGTATGAAGCATCATTTTTACTCATCATACTTTCCTTTTAATTCTGTTGACTAAATTCACAAAAATACATCCAATTTTTAAATATAACATTGACACAGAAATAGACATTTTGCCTCATCTTCAAAGTAAACATCTGTTAATTACTCTAGTGTAGAAGCTGGAAAAATTCAGATTGTGTGAGAATTGTACCAGTTGAATAAAACAGGACAGAAAAATAACCAACATGGTGGCACCATTAGACTGATTGTTTTTTGAAGATATACAGAATATATGAATAATAATATTTCTCTTCATAACTCTTGCTAACTTGCAGGCACAATCGAACAGTATATTTCTGATTAATCCAGAGCCCAGTCCACATAGGCACATGTGCAGAGTTCTGATAAGGTAAAGAAAGATGTGTTTCCATGTCAACAATTTAAAGGTTGGAACTATTTTGAGTTGTTAATATAAACTTTGATATTAGCTCATTGACTTTGATGGTTTTGCAAAGACTAAATTCTAACACAATTATAATGACTGCTGAAATGTATTAAATCTCTAGAGAAGCTGGAAAAATGTGTACACATGACAGGTTTGTCAATCATCTCTTGCTCTGATTAGGTGACATTAGCATGTGATTTTTGTTAACTAGAAAAAAAATGACTGTAGAGTATTTCGTAACAACCCCAAACTAAAACATTCTATCACTTTTTATAGGTTTCTCCTGTGTCATTCTGTAATGATAAAAAAAAAAAAAAGCCAGTGGCTATATCTTGAGGTATCTTACCATCTCATCAACTCATTAATACTCAGAAAATTACAATATCATTATCATAACTACAGGCAGTAATATCCTTGGCAATAATTGGAGAGCCATGATTATTTTAGTCCCTGGGCATTATACCAATCAGCTCTTCTATTTTCTTTCTCTGGACTCTTTTGCTCGGAGAAAAAATGACAATTATTTCATGCCAGGGCTCTTAATTTCAATAGAAGAACCAAAAACAGAAAGAGAGTTTGCCAGTGCTGATCATGAACCCAATCTGGTTCTCAGGGGTGTGCAGCTCTCCAGGCACAGAAGGTGGAAGACAGGCTGCCACAGAAGAGATCCAGGGGAGGACTAAGAGCAGGGAAGGAGTCAAAACGTCAAGGTTTGACTGAGGGCAGAGGCTTCCCCTGATGTGTGAGGAAAATCACAAGTGCTGCTAAAAAACTCAACTTCTAGACTTTCTAAATCTTAACAATGACACCAACTCAAATTAAAGTCATTCAAAAATCTCAAGAAACATGAAGAGGAAGGGCCATAAGAATAGTGTCTCCCTGATCTCTGACTAGAAGGCCCCAGGTGCTACCTTTTGAAAATCCAGCCTCCTCTGCACTGAGACTATACTTCCCCTGACTACTCCAGCCAGCGATTGATCAGGGTGGAGAGACTGAGGCAGGTCTGTTCTCCTGAGAGATCACTTGGCCCAGGACCTGCCAGCCTTGACAAACTTTCTTAGAATTGCGTGTCCACCCAAGCACTTCTACCCAATCTCTCTTCATTTGAGCTCAGACCTAGATTTTGATCTGACCTTTCTCCAGCCTCTCTTGAAACAAAATTTCTTTTATGTTTAATTCCATATGGCATCTTCTTCTTTGAAGACCCAGACTCACTCAACCCCAAGTATGCTCCATATTTTCGATGATTTTAGAATAATAAATTGACATTTGTGGAATATCAACTATATGCCAGGTATTTTACAAATATCTCATTTAATTCACATTTCAACTCTGTTAAATACTATCATCCTATATTTAATAATTTAAAAAGCTAGCCTCAAAAAGTTGAGGAATTAAACTACATGAGACTCATTTCTGTAGGTCAGAAAAAGGTCAGATGTCAGTAGTTTCATGTGGTTTAATGTGCATATTTTGCCAAGGTCACACAACTACTGAGTGAGTAAATCAAAATTTAAACCATTTCCTTCTTTTTCCAAAACGTTGTTCTTTTCTATCACA
This sequence comes from Glaucomys volans, assembly GCA_020662805.1. Lineage (NCBI taxonomy): Eukaryota > Metazoa > Chordata > Mammalia > Rodentia > Sciuridae > Glaucomys > Glaucomys volans. The sequence goes on along the minus strand of JAJEJO010053268.1, from coordinate 67,316 downwards.
AGACTTCAGGACACTTAGTGAAGCCAGAACACAAGTATAAATCCCATCCATAAACACATGCATAAATCCCATTCATGAGTGTATTCAGTGTCATCTTCAACAAAGTATATACTAAAGGTACCTCAGAATATCAAACATGAAGCCACAATGATAATGTTCAAGAAATTTCTAGTTGTCAGTCTTCCATCAATGTTCATAATGATGAGGATTATAAAACAACTTGAATAATACATACATGTACATATGCATAGTAAAAACCTAAAGTCAGTGGTGATAGGATGTGGGTGGTTTGTTTTTTTGTTGTTGTTTTTTGGGACCAGGGATTGAACCCAGGAGCTCTCAATCACTGAGCCACATCTCCAGTCCTTTTTATTTTTATTTTGAGACAGGGTCTCGCTAAGTTGCTTAGGACCTCACTAAATTGCTGAGACTGGGTTTGAACGTGCACTCCTCCTGCCTCAGCCTCCCAAACCATCGGGATTACAGGCATGGACCACCATACCCAGCTGAATTTTATTTTTTGGTTGATCTGTAGTTTATATTTTTCACAATGAATGATGTATTACTTGTGTAATAAAAAGCTATTGGGGTTGGGAATATAGCTCAGTTGGTAGAGTGCCTGCCTCACAAGCACAGGGCCCTGGGTTCAATCCCCAGCACTGCAAAAAAAAAAAAAAAATTTATTAAAATAAGATATAAAGCTGTATTGCTAGATTATTCTCCAAACACATCTATGATCCAGTGCCTTTAGTCATCTACTCTAGTCACCAAGTAGACTATTCAATAGGAAAAAATATATATATTCTTAGAAAACTCTTTTCTGTTCTGTTTCCATCATGTTTTGGTCATAGACTTTTCTGGCTGCACGCTGGGTATGTTCTGAGCACATTTTTCTCCCCTTGGCAACAATGCCGTGCCTCAGTGAGAGCAGGCCAGAACACATACCCAATCATAGAAAGCTCTCAAGGGACTCAACACTCACTTGGGGGCACAGGACACTCTCAAGATTTTATAACTTCCTACATGAATTCCTAACTTTATGCTGCACCTAAATGAATCTATTTATTAACCATAGACAAATTCAAAAGATAAAATTCCAGCTTCACTAACAATTATTTTATATCATGAGGCTAAAACAAACATTCTGTGATGACATCTAAGTAATAGAGACACGCAGGATACATATTGACCAAAGTGAAACCTAAACCAATATTTAACCTGTGGTAATAAATCTTAATATTCAGAAAACCCAGATTTTGTTTCCTGTTATAAGTATTATTAACAATATTACAAAGAGATAATCATCTCTTTATCCTGACCTTGAAATTTAATTGAAGGAAAGTTTAGATCTAGGATCAATTATTCTAAGAAGGAAGGAAAAGGCATTTTAGCAATAATAAAAATCATTTGTCACTCTCCTCCAATCCCATAATGCCCTGTGTATTCCAGTAATGCAGCATATTTGATTATAAACCTTGTGTCCTTTTCTCTTATCTGTTAATAACCGCATTGCCCTTAACTAGACTGTTCAAATAACTAGCCTAATCTTTACCTGAGTGCATGGTACCTGTTCTGTGCTTGATAAGCATATTGAATGGGAAAACAAACAGGTGAATTTGTAATAGGGCCTCTCAGTTCATAATGGACTTCCCCATGGCTTATCTTAGTTACTCTGGAAATGATGGAGACAGGTAGAAGAGGCAAAATGTCTATAAGATACCTTCCATCATGCAATAGCAACAATTCATCATCCTATTACTCTCATTATTGCTTAAGGAAAAGACTTGAATTCTCTAATATTCAAAGATCAAAAATCATATTAATACACAATAAATTTCTAGAAGCCTCATATGCTTGCTCTGATAACTCTTGTTTTTTTCTATTGGATGGCTTTCCAAAAATCATTAATCAAGTAGTATGTTCTTGCTCCATTTTCTACCCCAGGAGAGTATCTATTGAATTTGTTTCTATGCTGAGCAATTTACAAACTTTATTCATGCAATCCCCTAACTACCCTAAAAAGTATGAACCCCCACAGTCTCCTTTTACAGATAAGAAGAGTAAGGCAAGGCATAGCATATCATAGTTATGTGATATTCTCATGGAGACAAAGCTAGTAAATGCTACCATCAGGATTCAGCCCCAGACAATTTGACTCCAGAGCCTTTAAGTATTTGCACTTAGGAGTTGGACTGTACCGAAACTTTGCTTTGCTTTGCACTGCTTCTCATACTGTCTAGGGTAAACATGCAGATGGAAGGCAAAACAACCATGCTAAAGAAATACAGATGCCATAATATTTCTAAAAATTTCCCCTAAACCTTGGTTTCTATAGAAGAAAAGCAATGAGTTTCAGTTATTAGCCTAATTATTTAAGAGCTGACTATACAATTTATGGTTTATCCAAATGCTATTCATTCCACTTGTTAATTCCTTTCTTTCTTTGGGTGTTACCTCTTCTTAGAGTATTTATTTCCAAAACTGTGCTTTTAAGTAAGATGGCTGTCATGGGTCAGTGGCCTTGTTTGAATCTTGGCACAAACAGGAAAAAAAGAGGAGCCGATTGTAGAGGTAAATTATGAAAAGAAAAATCTAGGACCTAGTTCCACACTGTTAAAATAAAGCTGCTGTAATAGTTTTTAAACTCTGGATTAGCCCCCAAAAAATATATGTTTTGCTCAGACATCACTTATCTGGCAAGGGAGGGCAGGGTAAAGAGAGTGAATAGCTCGTTTCACCTAATCAACCAGAGACCCAACAATGGCCCTGCCACCTTCAACATAGGGATTTAAAAGCTATCCATGGGATTGACATCCAGTCAACAGAGGAGGGAAGGAATACAGGCACATTTGCTTCTTAACCTCTTTTTATCTCAACCAACTGACATTATTTCCACTCATATTCAACTGGTCAGAACTGACTGAATGGTTCTGCCTTGCTAAGAGGGTTGGGGAAACAGCTTACCATGCAGGCACTTTCAGGCAATTGCTCCATTTGAGGAATGGGAAGCAAATAACTGATTGCCATTTGTGTCACACCACATAGCCAAGTCTCTAGGTTGGCTCTGGTCTTTGTTTCTTCCTCTGTAAACTGTGAATTTGAACCAGACGATCTCTCTAGTCTCCCCGAGGTCACTGAAACCTATGTGACTGAAACTTATATGACTGAAAGATTTTGGAAGATATATCTATATCTATATATAGCTGTATATATATATATATGTTTATAGTGTGTGTGTGTGTGTGTGTGTGTAATCTCAGGATTTAATGTGAATATCTCTGAATTTTTAAGAATTAAATAACAGCTATTATTTGACCAAATGTTCTTTGAATCACTAAAGTCTCTCCTCTCATTGTCACTAAAATGTACTGATTCATACTGATTGTTCATGGCATTTAATGCAGGGTTAGAAGTACTGTACTGAGAACACTTTCACAGAGAGTGTTCCTTTCTAAAAGTAATATGCTTATTAACTGCAGGCCACATTGTAGTTCTAAGAAAAGTAAGAGGGTGCTAGTTGAAACATCGAGTAAGATTTGGTATCCCTCTGTGAAAATTAAATCTACCTGGTACCTTATAATTTACTTATTTAATCTTCATAAGCACAATGTAGGGTAACTGCCAGTCCCTCTCTTACAGGTGAAGAAAAGAAAGCTCCAGGAGGAAAACAAGCTTCAGTCTATAAAATGGTTTGGATATGAAGTAACCCCAAAGACTCAAGTTTTGAAGACTTGGTCCCCAATGTGACATGTCCAAAGGCTATTTTTGGGAGGAGGTGATTATATCATAAGGGCTATAACTTCATATGTGGATTAATCCATTAGTTGGATTAATCATTTGAATGGACTACTGGGTGGTAACTATAAGCAGGCAGGATATGGTTGGAGGTGGCATGTCCTAGGGGACGCTATCTTGTCCCTGGTATGTGTTTGTGTGTTTGTGTGTGTGTCTCTCTCCTTCCTGGCTGCCATGAGCTGAGCAGCATTCATCTGCCATATCCCTGCACCATGATGTTCTGCCTCACCTCAGGCCCAAAGCAATGGAGCAGCCAACCATGACCTGAATTTCTGAAATCCTGAGCCTAGAATAAAACTTTCTTCCTCTAAGTTTTTCTTGTCAGGTGTTTTGACCACAGTGACTAAAGTTGACTAACACAGCCAGTGAGGATCAGAACTGGTACATAAATGCAGGACTCCTGCCTTTAAATGCTGTTTTCTAATAAACCAAGGTTCTCCCACTGCACTGGGCCTCGAGGTTTCATCAGCTCCTTCCCCACTCTCTCCTCTGACCTGGTGAGCTTTTCCCTGATGCCTGTTTACTGCACGCTTTGCAGCTGCCTCCCAAGTACATGGTTAATTTCCCATCATCTTCTGTGAGCAGATGTTCCTAAGGATCAGAGCTACTTTCCCGTCTCTGGCACTATCTCCTGCGGATGAGTGGATTAAACACAGTAGCCGCTGGCCATCCTTTGGAACTGAAAAGAAAAGATTTCCCAACTGGGGTATTCCTCATGATGATGTAATTAGTTTCCTGGACATACCTAACAAATTCATTTCTAATCACAAGGGATGAGGGGAAAGGACAAAGCCATTCATCTTGGATTGTGTGCAGTAGCTGCAGTTAATATGCACCATCCCCCCCCCCCCCCTTGTGCAATGCCTTCTTCAGTGATTTTTCAAAGATTCAGGGGCAATAGGCTGTTCTTCAAAAGCAGCAGGGAACTCCACATTCATAAAGGGGTCTCAGGCACTATTAAATTGCTTTTTCAAACCTGGCAAAGACATTAGAGCTAGAAATCCTTTCAGCTTCAATCTGTCCCCAGTATTAAGAACAGGTGAAGCTCTTAATAACTTTTTTGGAGATTGTGTTTGATTCAAAGACACAACATAGAACATTCTGTACACATGAATCCAGCTGTTCCAAATTTCCAATCCGGGGAGTATACCAGCAGTATAATTTTTTTGCTCAAGATTATATTTTGAGGTAGTGTTAGGAATATTGTCTCCTAAATTAATATATCTCACATTAAAAAAAAATTTAACCAACATAATTCATCATTTTAATAATGATTCCCAAACATAATCTGAGGTCTAACATTTACTATTAATGCAAAGTTTAGAAAATGCTTTCAGCAGACAAAGAATGATGATCCAGGAATAGACTGTGATGTTTTGTGCTTTATGTTGCAAGAGGGAAAAGAACTGAAGTGGAAGTGGTGGTGGGAGAAAGACAGTCTATCCATTAGATGGTCAATCATTCACTCAAGATTCAAATAGTGTATGAGACCACCACCTTCTAAATGAATGTTTAAAACACCATCGGTCATTCTCTTTTATAAATTGAGACAATAAGAAAATGCATGGCTTATAGTCAGTTTCCACATCTCTGCATAAGACTTTAGCCTACTATCAGAACTATGAACATGCAAGGTGAGGTCTTCCAAGAGGGATGAAGAGGTTGGAGAGAGGATTAAAATAATCAACTGAGGAAGAAATACTTGAAGATATTTTAAGTTGCAATTTCAACAAATAATATTTAAAGTTCACATTTGGTTCTTAAAGTTTTGAATTGGTCTTCTTGTTGAGGTAAATTTTAAAATACTGTGATCAATTACATGGATGATTGAGCACAGGAATTCCTGATTCCTGACAGTAGGATCAGGAATAAATAATTCATAAAACCAAATGTTAAATTTTTCAGATACACAAAGTCTGTTGCATATCTCCCTAAACCTAGAGACGGTGAATTCAAGAAATAGTAACTAATTTGTTTCTATTTCTCTCTTCCTACATGAGTTCTGGTACTTGCAATAACCACACCTACTACTGCTTTAAAAAATATTGCATTTCATCTTATGATATTTTAGAGTCTCCAAATAGTTATTCTTGAATTTTTAACTTGACAATGGAGCTATCAGTAAAGTTAAGTGAAATTACTCAATGATTTGTCTGACACATAGAAGCTTAGTATGTTTCAGCATTCTTATATTTTTCCCTCTGTCACTATGTACATTGATCTATATCCCTGAGTAGTAGGAGCCAAATGTAAGTCTAAAATGGCAAGATACCAATAACACCAAAAACTGGAGGTGGTTCCCTGGTCAGTGTTGAGATGCTGAAGAGGGGCAACAGTCACATTCTTTTGGGATGGTGGTCTCCAAGTTTTCTTTCACCTTCCTCCTGTTATTTTTTTCTCTCTATCTTGAGGAATGCCTCATATGGCATATGCTTTTTGCATTCTAAGGATCTATCTTCTGCCTATGGGATATTTTTTCCTATCACATTTTTTATGATACCTCTTTTTAGCCTGGCATAATAATTACTTTTAAATAACAAATATTTTTCATTAGGGTGATGAATCACATGTTAATTTGATTAATAAAAATTGTCTCTGTGTCAGGAGGCCCTGGGAATCCATTGTCTAATCAGGACACACCATCCTTCTGCCAGTTGTGGGACTCAAACAGGACCCTGGAGACTTCTGTGACAAGACCATAGTTGTAGGACTCCAGGGCTGGGATTTAGAGGTCAGTATGCTCACATTCTGTTTAAATCATAATCCTACTTCCAAAATAACAAGTTTAGCTCCTGAAATATCACTGCAATGATTGCTCAGTCAGTTTTCTTCCTGACATTCAAAGAATAAATTGAATGAAAATGCATGAGATTGTTGCTACAGAGTTTTCTTTGGAAAACAGACATTTCCAGTTTGGATTGTCATAAAATTGTCTAGAAAAACTGGCATGTGCCCAACTTTGTGGATGCATTTGGATTAAAGAAAGGAGGAAATGATAACAAAGAAATGGAAATAAATTAAAATTGAGTTAATGTCTACCTTCCAGACATTTCTCTGGATGTTATTTGTAATCAAATGCAAACTTCTTTCTGAGGAATGAGGAATGATTTGAAAATAAATTATCTGTGCAAATATACAAGGTTTTACCTACACAAAATAGAATGAATTATCCAGCAATATCTGAATGATTTGATTAGGGTACAGCTCTATCAGTCTCTCATTTCCCTTCAAAATTAGTGAGGGCCTGAAATATGTGGCTCTAGGCTGGAGCTCTCTACTTAATACTGCAAACCTAGCTAGAGCCCTCAATGTGAAGTTAATGAATGAGTTTTGTGATATCAAAACACAAGAATATAAAGCAAAATTTCAGTCAATCACAAAAGCACTTCAGCTCTGTGTAGACAGCAGAGGTTATCCTTTCAACATAGTAATTATTTTCTCACAAAGGTAAGCTCTGCCTTATCTTGTCACTATCTGCACTAGGAGATGGCTTTTGTGTGAGAATGGAGAACACTGAAAGTCCCCTGAGCCCTTGGTGACTTAAAAGAAATTTCTAGCATCACTACCCCATATTCTACAATGCATTTCTCAACAATAAATTATCTCTACAATGAATTCCTTATTAAGTAAATCCCATTTGAACTGATGCCTGGTAGCTGAGACACAGACTATCAGTCTCACATTCATTATAGGAGATAAATATAGTTTCATTCTAAATACCGTGCACTGGAGCCTGCTGTGACCATGTACCTGTGACTTTCAACTGTAAAAATCTGAGAAAAAAACATGAGATCTTAAAGAGAAATGAATCAAAAATTGAAAATGGTCTCCACAGTCTGTTTATCTGTGGCATGACTGTAGTGAACCATGAGTGGCTGCAGCACGACGACTTAACGTCCCAGCTCCAGCTGAAGACACACTAGGCACAGTAGGATGCCAATGTTCATTTGTGTGTGTTTCCTCAATAGTTCCATGAGTTATTTCTAACTTCGCAAGCAATTTCATTCTATTCAGTTTCTCTTAATCAAATTGAAAGTAGTCAAAGCATAATTGAGAAATACTACCTTTTTGGTAATGTTTATCATTACACAACCATTTAAGGTCTAATTCTGCACTGCCCTAGTTCAGAACCTCCTTACTCATCCCCTAAACTAGCTGTGTGGAATATTCCCCTAGCTTCTTGTCTTTCTCCTTAATTCATCCTAGACCACTAGCAAAGCATCTTAACCAACTTACACCCCTGTAGTTTATTTTATGACTTGGAAGAGAAGAAATAGATCCAGAAGCCATAAATAGTCACAAATAGCAAATAGGCAGTAAAAGAAATAGGTCATCCAAAGTTGCAAGAATACTGTCATTCAGGAGATGCAAAACTGAGAGCAAAACACAAAGTTAGCATTGCAAAGAAGAGAGTATGAATGTGTTCCTATGTCAAGGAATCCAGAAGCAGAAATCAAAAGCAAGAATTCTGAGGTCAAGGAAAAAAGAACTCAGAGTAGTTATAGGGGAGCAGGTAGCAAGAGGAACTCTTTTGCTAAGATGCTTGGTGTTCATTATGATACTGATTTAGGAAAGTCAGCTGCATTTAAGCACTACTGGCAAGGCAAGACATGTTTCCTTAAATATATTAGTAAGCATGTGATTTCTCATGTTAAAAACATTTAATATTTTCTCATTACATTTTAAATAAATCTGCTACTTAGGCTGCCATATAAGACTCTACCATATCTGACTGCTAAACTCCCACTCCCACAAGGATTTTCACTGGAATTCATTGTGAAGCTCCACATGTTTGCTCATGGTGTTCTCCTGCCTGGAGCAGAAGGAAGATATGGGTCTTCAAATTGAAAGTGTCCACTTAGTACCTAGCAAGAAGGGGGAAAGAAGCCCATACCCAAACATACTTAGGCAAAAATTCATAATATTCAGAAAAATAAATACACCAGGGACCCTTAACTCTCCCATGCTCTTAAATGACTGCTTCATAACCCGTTCTTCACAACTGAAAATCCTCTTCCTCTTCCTCTTTCATAGATGATGGTCTTATCTTTACTTCACCAAGAAAACTGAAGCAGCCAGAAGATAATGTACTCCATCAATGGCATTCACTTACCAACAAAATCCATACCCAGAACTTCTCCGTTCTAACATGTTGCCAAAAAATCCATTTGTCATTCCATAAACCAATTGCTCTCCATATTAGTAAGCCTATCCACTGTTGCATACCAAATGACATTATTCAAATGAGTGTACCTCTTTTTCTTTCTTCATCAGAGTTTTTCTCTAATTGAGCATACCTATTACCATACAAATATGTTTTTGTTTCTTTGATTAAAAAAGTCTTTTCTTGACCCCACTTCACCTATAACCACTCTACCAAGACTGCTTTTGTCAGGAACATCAATTTTAGTGAGTTGCTACATCTTAGCCGATTCTCAATCATCCTTTTTTGCCTTATCACTGACACATGACATAAAACACTGGCTTCTCCTCATTCATAGATTTTGACCACTTGGCTTCAAGACAATACACATCCTTATTTTCCTGCTATAATGGCTGCTCCTTCCAAAACTTTTTCTCTCCTTTTTTTCTAGTTGTTTTGTTTTTAGAATATTGTCTTAGTATGTTTTGTAGTGTTAAAATAAAATACTACAGACTGCTTAATTTGTAAAGAGAAATTTATTTTCTCACAGTTCTGGAGACTAAACAGTTCACAATCCAGGTGTTGGCAGTTTCAGTGGTTTGATAAGAGCTGCTTTCTGCTTCCAAAATTCTGTGTCCTTTGTAAGGAAGAGAGCTGTGTCTTCATATGGAAGGCAGAGGGCAGGACAGGTAAATTCCCCCCAGCAAGTCCTTTTACAAAGTTTCCTATTCCCATTCACAAACGCAGAACCCTCACTACTCAATCATCTCTCAAAGGCCACATCAGTTAATTCTATCACACTGGGGTTTCAACATGAATTTAGAGGTGACAAAAACATTGAAATCATATAAAAAACCCTGAGACCTGGTATTTTTCCTTTTTTTCTTTAAGTACACTGGCTCTATAGGGATATTCATCCACCTCATCACTTTATATACCACACAGGTAAGATCATCCCAGAAATTAATAGGCTCTGTCCAGAATATTTTGTGAATTATATTCATGTATACAGCTGAAAATATGACATCTCCAAAATTTAACTCCTTTTATCCCAACTATTCTGCCTGCATGTTCCCCTATTTCACTAAAAGACAACTCAAAATTTTCAGTTGCTCAAATCAAACACCTTGGAGTCATCCTTGGTTCCCTTTTTCTTTCATTTCCACATTAAATTCATCTGAAAATCATATTGGCATTACTCTCAGATCATATCAGGAATCCAACTAGTAGTCCTGGTCTGAGCCACCACCACCTCTTATCTGGACTTCTTGCAACAGATTCCTATCTGATCTTCCTGCTTCTGACATTGACTTGTTGCAAACTATTCTTAATATAGCAATTTTTTAAACCTAAGTCATATTTTTCTTTTCTTCATCTCAGTAAATCTCATTTCCCTCAGATTAAATGCAAAAATCATCATAATGACGTAAAAAGTTCTACGTGATCTGTTTCCATGTTACTTCTCTGAACTCATTGCTTAATAATTTTCCCTGCTGGACTTCTATATAGATACATGCTATGTATGTGTATGCATGTGTGTGTATGTGTGTGTGTACTATGCATAGAAATGGAAAATGCATTAGTAGAATGTACATAGTGAGATTATGAACAGTGAACAACTGAAAAAGTTACTGTAGGGAAGCATACAGAATACTAAATAAGAAAATAAAGACCTGATATGTTAGCTGGCATTAGTGGGATTTCCAATATATATCTATGTAATATGTATAACATATTGGTGGGTAAAGACACTTTTCTGGTGATAAAATTTTTATATTTTATATTAATCAATTCAAAACTAACATTAAATGATTGTGAGAAGTTAGTGATGTATATTATAATCAATACACTCTGAAACAAAAACAATATAGCCTAAGTCAATAGATATTTTAAGTAGAATTTGAAAAAAAATTAAAGAAAAGGGATAGAGAAAAATATCAGTGAGGACAAAATAAATAATGGAGTGGTAGATTGAAATCATAACCTCACCTATCTGCACAGAAAGATGAAAACTTAGTCTTCAAATGGGCACAAATATGTCCCCCAAAACTGCTTTACTATGAGAAAATGGGGAGATGAATATTGGAAAATAATGAGAACTTTCATTTACCACAAGCAAAAACAACTATCATACTGAAGATGAGGTGAATTTAAAAGAGTATCTGCAAAGCTATCTGTACAGATAAAGTAAATATATTTTATACCGTGGTAACCTCAAATATGTAGTTTACAAGTGGCAATTCCTGCAAAGGAAAATCAGGTAAATTAAAGCTTAAAAATAAGTATTCTATACTAAAAATATTTTTCTGCTCCTTTTTAAAGGAGCAGAAAACAACCAGATCTAAAATAATAGGGTGGGGTAATGAAATAGTAAATATTTCCATACATTTACAACTCAAAATTCATACAGATAGTCTTCAACTTACATTGAGCTTACATCCTAATAAAAAAAATCATAAGTTGAAAATACCAAAAGTTGAAAATACATCTAATACACCTAATCTACCAAACATTGTAGCATAGCCCAGACTACCTTAAAGTTACTCAGAACACTTAACATTGGCCCATAGTTGATCATCTACCACAAAGCCTGTTCTATTAAAGTGTCAAATATCTCATGTACATATAATGGGAGATGAAGCACAAAACACAATCTTCAAAAGTGCTGGCAACACCGTACGTCATAGTGTATGAACTGTTTACCCTTGTGAAGGTAAAGCTTACTGAGAGCTAAGCCTCTCTGCTTCTGCCCTACATCCTGGAAGACCACATATCACTAGCTGGGAAATGATCAAAATTCACAATCCAAAGAACAGTTTCTCTTAAACGTGCATCACTTTCACACCACTGAAAAGTTTTAAAAAATTTTGAGTTCAACCATCCTAACGTTGGAGACCATCTGTACTTGATTTGCTTATCCTCTCAGCCTCCAATTCCCAAAATAAAACAACTTTGTATTTCCCTTACAATTAAATAAACATAAATTTATAAACCATTAAATTTATTCAAGTCATAAAGTTGATTCTACATGCCAAAATTTAGCTAGGAAAAAAAACCTAACTATTTTGTCCTGTCTTTGACTTTCACAGTTATTCTAAAAGTGTTCCTCTGTGTTTCCAAATACATACCACTGTCCAGATGAGTCTGGTTAACTTATCTCATGGTCAGAAAGCATTCACAGACAAACAGCTTGATCTAATAAAATGGAAGACTTGTGGAATACATAGACATAAAATTATTAGTCATAGAGAAAGCAGAGTGGTTTTCTTCATTCTCAGAGGCTTTTTACTGTCTGGAGTTTACCCAGTTGGACAGATCAGGCAAGGAAAACAGAGAATCTTGAGAAGCTACAATTATGTCAAATCAAGTTCATTAATAGAATCATGGAAATGGCAAGAAGAAAACCAACTTGCAAAGCCATATTCAGATGCCTGTTTTCAGATTTTAGATGAGGAAAATTAATTTTAAAGAGGTGGATTGACTTACCTGCAGTCATACAACTAAGAATACCAGAAGTGGATCTTCAAGGACTTTCAGGAAGAAGTTTCATGTGTTCACACTTCCCAGTTATTATTAGCTTTTTGTGTGTTTCTTTCTTGGTATAGACTCACATCACTATGTTGAAACAGCTCCCTGCACAATTTTATTACCAATTTACTCTGAACAAATAAAAATGTCCTATATCCTTTGGGGCAATTTACTTTACTTGACAATAGTTAATGCAAAGGAAAATTTAATTGGTCATGGGAGAATGTGCAAGTGAAAATGAGGTTTAGTTAAAAATTAAAAATAAATATTCTGACTCTGGAATTTTCCTTGAATCCTGGAGACTATCTAGAAAAATTGAAATGCTATCCAGAACCTAGCAGCTCTCTTACTACAGGGCAGGTAGTTGGGTAATGGAAATGGGTCTTATTTTCCTAAGAGTTGTTCTTGTCTGGAACCTGCCTCAGATCCCAAATTCATTTTAGCAATAAGGTTAGCTGACCTTGAATTTGCCTGAGGAGAAGAATCAGAAGCCTGAGTTTTGTAGGCAGAAGGTCCAATTTAGCTGTTCTGTGGAAACTGCCACTGCTGGCTTCAGGGCAGGACTTCTGATCCCTTATGAAAGACAGCCTGGACAAAGCTTACCAATTTATGTTTGCCTGGAATACAACTCTGTTTTTTTGTTTTGTTTTGTTTTGTTTTGTTTTGCTTTGCTTTCCTGGAAAGATCTCCACTCATTTCCTGGAGAGTACTCCAGAAAAGACAACATTTGACTCCTTTGCAGTCATTTGTATTTGATTACAAACTTATTCCTGTGTCTTCTTATAGTTGTTTTTACTAGAGAGATCATAGAAAGTTCAGAAGGTCCTAGATGACCAGCAAGGTGTTATTCCATAAAGGGAGGAAAAATAAGGCAAGGAAGCCCAACGGGTATGGAGTGGAATGGAACTGAATTAAAAATACTCGAATACAGCCAGGCAGAGCGGCACATGTAATCCCAGCAGCTCAGAAGACTGAGACAGAATGACCTCAAGTTCAAAGTCAGCCTCAGCAATGGTAAGGCACTAAGCAACTCAGTGAGACCCTGTCTTTAAATATAATACAAAATAGGGCTGAGGATGTGGCTCAGTGGTTGAGTGCCCTGAGTACTGCCCCCCCCAAAAAAATACCAGAATACATCGACGTGAATTAGTGTATCAAACTACTGCCTCAGTTGTATACTGTTATTGATTATATGTGTGTCTGTGTAATATATACCTCTTATTATAGGACATAGTTTGAATTTTGAAATATCTAAAAGATATACATAAATATAGGTTTTATTTTTATGAGAGTTGATTATGGCAATCTTATTGACCATAGTTCAGATTAAATCATCAAAATTTTTGATAATTATGATCATGTATAACAAACTGTTAGAAGTCCTATAGATCTGCTTTATGTGATTGACATGTTCTGAAAAGAAACTAACAAAATGATCTTAAATCAAGCTTGTATTCCATTGAGTAGTGGTTATCACATTCACCTCACACAAAGTGACCTTAAATCAGATATGCACTAAGGGAATTGTTGCAGCCTGTCCTGATGTGATTCAGGAATTTAGTATCATCTGTTTTCTTAAAGATAGACACATCTGCATTCTGCATTGGGTTTTACATATAAATTTCTTAAATAGTTTAATTTCAGGAAATCTTCCTAAAGAGTTATCATTTCAACTTGTTTTAACACTGAGTTAAATGACTTCCTATTTAACTCAGTTGACAGCAGTGTCTCCCATAGTCTGATGTACCCCAATGATACAGAGGAGTAACAAAAATAGAATAGTTACTCAAGAAACATTTGCTGACAGAATGCCGTTGAAAAGACTTTCTGTGTTTTCTCTCTTAAATATAGATACATGGAACTGTGTATCTATATTTATCCACATATATATTTTTTATTGTGTTCAGCAGATATCTGATTTCATTTAACTAATATTTATTGGGGAAATAGGAACAGTGAGCAAAGCAGATACAGTACTATATTATGGGGAAAGGAGTGATCAACCAAATACAATGTATTAATAGAAGATATGGAGAAATTAAGGGAAAGTCAATATAGAATGGGACAGTAAAGGAGGTGGCATTTGAGCAGAGTTGAAAGAAATGAGCGAACAAGTCGTGGATTTGTGAGGAGGGTCATGCCAACAAGCACAAAAGTTCTGGGCAGAAACATGGATGGTTATAGAAGGTACAGGAGGTCATTGTGACTGGAATGTTTGAGTGACATAGAGGTGACATCAGAGGGTAGAGTCACAGCATACAGATTTCAAATGTTCTGATAAGACTGGCATTTGTTCTATGGTGACAGAAAACCACTGAAGGATTATGAACAAGGGAATCATAGGCTCCATTTTATATGTTCTTTATGGCCTCCTGGGCTTTTTGAAAATAATGATTGCTATTTTTATAATTGTTTATAAAGTCAACAAAAATTATATGGTACAAAGTGAGGATGCAGAGATGGAGTGTATAAGTGGGTAAGGGACTGATAAGAAAACACCTGTACCTTTAAATCATTAAACACCGCTAACCCCTTGATTTGACTTTGTACCACTTGGTTGCATTATTATGTTAGAGTCTGGTGGACATTTGGGTAATTTTCAATTTTTCACTGAATGAGTATCTCAAAAACAAGCTATGTTTTCAAGGAATTTTCATACTAGAGAATAGAAGAAGACACTATGAAGGGAATTGAATGTACAACAGATCAATAAATGATAGATAATATGAGGAAAATTAAAACTGTCTATGTGTGAAGATAATGACGGGAGGAGGCACCGAGAGTAATGGATGGTCAAGGAAGGCTTTACTATTTTTTAAGTGACATCAAAGCCAACTTGAAGAGAATGTCGAAACAAGACATGCAGCTATTTGTAGGAAGAGCTTTCCAGAAAAATGTTCCTGCATTACAATCCATCAGTGCCTATTTCTTCACGAACCTTCCGACATTTCATTTTTTTTTCATTGTGATCAGCTTATTAACTTTGTAACAATTTTAAACAACTTTCTTTCACCTCCCTTTTTTATTTTCAAGTAAAACTTTGAGCTAAAATTTGAAAAGTAGTCCAGATTTTTTTCTTCAGTGGGTAAAGTGATGAATTCATTGAATAACCACACACACACACACACCCAAAATGGGAAAACTATATGTTTCTAGGTACATTCTGTTCAACTCTAAAAAGCATACAACCCTTATGTATTCACAATGCCAGGAAATTTTTTTTTTTTACAATCATTGCATTTTATTTGAGATGTGACCTCACAGGGCATCTGGTATTATCTTAACATAGAGGGTCGCTCAGCTTAAAAACACATTTTTTATATTTTTGCCACTAATATTCTTCAGTTTGAAAATTGATATAGTTGCTCCCATTTGAAAATTGGAAATTTTCTTTTTTTTTTCTTTTTTTAAATTTATGTATTTATTTATTTTTATTTTTACAGACTGCATTTTGATTCATTGTACACAAATGGGGTACAACTTTTCATTTCTACGGTTGTGCATGATATAAGTTCATACCATTAGGAAACATTTTTTCATATTACATTTTGCCCTAAGAACACATTGAAAATATCTAATATTTATTAATCATTTACTTCATGCCAAGGATTGTTCTATGCTTATGCAGTCTACTATGATATCCATTCTTTACCTGTGACTATTCAAACATAATTAAAATTACATAAGTATATAAATTCACTTCCTCAGTCAGATGAGTCACATTTCAAGTGCTCAGTAGCTACATGTGGCTAGTGGCTATCTTACGGGGCAATTCTGTCATTACAAAAAGATCTAGAATAACCATTTTAATCCTCTCTATAAGCATAAAGCATAGTTATTAGTATCAACTTTAACTTACAGATGAGAAAAATAAGGCAGAGAGATGTGACTTTTCTGATACACCCACTGGAATTTAGATAGTAAAACTACCTGTCTTGTTTTTTTTCCCCCAGAAATAAAATGTCACTACCCAGTTACCTTGAATTTGCTGAGTTTTTCCTGAATTTGGTAATATTATTAACATGAAACACAGTGGTTAAGACCTCTCAGACATGATGCAAGATCACCTTCTAATTTTGCTTTGCCTCAATGCTAACACAATGTCTACCTTGAGGAAAACAAATTTTCAGTGCAACGTTGGACCAATAAAGGAAAAAGGTGAGCATTCTTTAGTAATGTTATGCTGCAACATTTACCAGAGGTGACATTGTGCTTTATAGGATATTTTCTCTCATTCATGTAGAGTTGTGGATTTGTGAATTATAAACCAGGAATGTCTTCTTCTTTGGATTTTTTGGTGACAAGACAGATTTATAGCTAGAAACAGATGTTCCCCGCTCACAATGGCTGTGAAGGAATTATGAACACAGTGGAATTGCTAACTTCTATCTTCATAGGGGATTTCAGATCCTTTGTTATTAGATACAGGGATGAGCTGGTGATCTGTGGTTTAAATTAATGACTTTCCTTGCTGGGAATCCATGATAAATTTTTACACTTTATTAGCCAAAATATGTTGACTCCAGAACTCTTTCTCAAGGTGAAGGTTAGCCTCTTTCTAACCACTATCTCACCATCTAGAAATTAAAGAGTTGACACATTTTTACTTCTTCAACTGCTGATTAGTTTTGCCCCATAGAGGAAAAAATTGGCTTAACATACAAAATCTAAAACCAGGAACAGCCATTAAATCAGAGCCTTTCTAAGACATTACCATAGACTGGCAATTTTCCTTTTCCTGGATTTCATTCACTGAGAAAATGTGGAACCCCCCTACCCTTTCACTTTTAGAAAATCTGTTCTTTCTACAGTATTCTGTTCAGAAAGTGAGACCAATTATATAATGAATGATAAAACATGGGGGTAGGTCACACAGAACTTCCCCACCTCCAAAACACTGCCCAAATTGAAAACCCTATCTTTCTCTGGCTAATTTTTTAAACATTTAATTTACCTTGTCAGAAAATAAATATTGAACATTGAATTTAAGTCCTGGTACTTGCTGCCTGGGGTAGAATGATGTAAAAATGAAAATACTTCAGGCTCCGCTTTTTAAAAAAAATTATAACCTTACATAGAAGGTAAATGATATAATTTCAAAAAATATTGTCCAGTAAGAGTGAAATCATTCTCTATTCAGTGATGAGAGATGGGTTCATTAGGAAAGTTACACTAGAGACGCCTGGAAGGATGGGTGTCGTTATAAGAGGTAACAGCAAGGGGAGGATATTTTACAGGGTAAAGAGGCAAGAAAAATTGCATGATTAAGTATCTGGATGTGTCTATCATTCGGTTTGGGTGAAAGGAAAACAGTGGGAGATTGAACTGAAAATTGATGCAATCCTTCAAATCATGTGCACAAACAGACAAATTTGTTGCTGACCTTCCTCTGCATGACCCAGTGATGTTGAATCCTACCCTTTGATCCAAGGTTAAGTTCTCAGTACGCTGTGCAGATCAGGGCAGCCTTATTTCCTCATTATTAAGAGTTGTTTCAGGAGGAACACATGGCCAATTACATGAGCGGGTCATCTATTGTGGCCATTTGGCAAATGTCACTTTGTCTTCAACATTAAAGGAAATGGTCTCTGTTCTTCTAATGTTGGATCTGCATGTGATGCTCAAAAACTTCTATGTTGTCTTGTCACCAACATGAAGATAAAGCTAACAAAAGAAAGAGAATGTGGACTCAAAATAAGCTCCAAGAAGCTAAGGCCAAAACCTAACTATAAATTTCCTAATATTTGACATGACATGTTACTGTACTGCTTCTTCCATTTAGCATTAGATTTGGAGGTTGGTTTTTTGTGGGTTTTTTTGCATCTTAATTGGAATGTCCAGGCTAAAGATTTTGAACTTATATCAGACAAGGAGTAACTGTAGACATTTATAAGAGAAGATGACTAGAAGATTAATCTGAGCACGGTATGTGAGATGCATTCGGTTAGGAGGAAAGTTGATAGACGTTATTAAGGAGACAGCAACAATTGTCCAGGTAAGAGGTCACACAATTCTGAACAAGGAAGAGGGTCGTGATGAAGAAAGCTGTGCATAGATATAAGACCATGTTGATAAAAGTGGACCAACAAGGATGTTTACACATAGAAAAAAATAGCCAAGAAGGAGGAGAGAAAGAGGAAATTATTAAACATGTTCTTAGTCATTTCTCACTCAAAATGACAATCAGGAGCCAGAGGTTATATGTATTCTTATAGGACAGTGCTACAGATTGGAGCAATCAGCTGAATGTAGCAGCAGCCAGCTTGACAACACATCCTTATGGCTCCTTTGTTCTTTATTCCCTCTCTCCTACTCTGCTTCTTAGGACTGAACCCTCTATTTAGGTAGCAATATACAAACCTTCACTATAGGCTTCCAATGGAACCCAAAGTCAAGATGCTCTCCCAAGAGGAAATTTGAGCTGTGAAATATAAAATCACCTTTCATATTAAAAATTTTGTGGATCTGATGAAAATAATATGCTTTCTAAAAGTAACTGTCCCAAACAGGAGGTAAGACGATCTCCCCTCTCATAAATTGTATGAGAAGACAAATCCTATTACCACCTACCAACAAAGAGCCTTCCAAATTCCTTTGCTTCATTGCTATTTTGTTGAATGTGATGTTTTTGATTTCCCTCTGTCACTGGTCTTGGGCTTGAAAATGATTTTTTTTTCTATCCTGTAATATTTGTTCTGATGGTTTCATTGTGTTGGAATATACCCTATAGTAAGAATTTGGGCACATTCTTGAGAGATCCCTCAAAAAACATATTCTTGTCTCTAACTGAATTGGCTAATGTAATATAAATGAAGATGAAAGGAGCAGGAAGCAATATTGAAATTTCCAATTTACCAGGCAGAGGGGGTTGAACAGTAACGCATACAGTCAGGGCTCCCAGAGCAGAGACACATTTCACTGTCTGACCTACATCTCTTATGAATGCCTTCAGTTCTGTATATTTCAGTATGGTGGTGAATACACCTACCAAGAACTCAGCAATTGCTGAAGCATAAGGACCTGAGCTATGGCAAGCAACTATAAATGGCACATGCAAGTCCTTGCAGAGGAGACTAGTTATAAGCAAAATAACTCTAGCACTATAAATAGAAAAAATATCCAAAGCCTTGAAAGAATGAATTATTGCCTGGGTATGTTGCTCAGTGATAGAATGCTTGCCTGGCATGTATGTGGCCCTGAGTTCAATTCTCAGTATGAGAAGGAAAAAGGAAAAAAAAAAGAAAAAATTTCTGAGAAAAAAAGAATTTGGAGATCAAGCAAGTTCTCAGTGTAACAAAATATACAGAGTATTTTTTCTGTAAATTCAGAGATGGCCACTCAAGTTTAATGACGAACTAAAATACATTGTTTTAAAATAGTTTTCACCTGTTTCATTAGCATGAGAAACTTCTAGAATGCCTACGAAATTGACATTTTCTAGATTCACTCATCTACGATCAAATAATAAAGTTGTTACCTCTAGCATTTAGTGAACAGCTCTCAATTTCGTAGTGACAAACCCTAGCATATTTGAGAACCCTTACATACTCAACTCTCAGATCTCGACTTTGCCATGGGGGACACTTGGCACAGCATATTATTAGATAATTCAAGTATGACTACTAAGCACCCTGGCCTTTCATCTCTGGAAGAAATTGTCTCCCCTTGTAGAAGACCTTTTTTTTTTTTTTTTCCTTATCCCACTTTGATCAAGGAGCTGCTAAATTCATTCATAGTGAAATAAATTCATGGTCAGATATTCTAATGTAATATCTCTGCTATGAATATATTATGCAATGGGTCATCTATTTCCTCTCCCAGAAATACTTGCATGGTTTCTCCCTCAATGGGGAGAAACACCAGCTATTACAGGCTTATTAATAGTGGAAAGACAGATTTGGGGGATGAGAAAGTGTCCAGCTGCCACATTCCCCCAAAATAACACCAATCCTGATTTCACACTCAACACAACTCACTATATGCCTTTTCTGAATAACAGAGTTTACCATTTTTACAAAAGGACACCAGAAGGTACAAATAAAGAGGATATATATTTTCTCCCTGCCCTGAGGAGTCTTCACATGAAGAAGAAAGGAAATGAAGTGAATAATATACCATTATACAATTTTCCTTTATGCTAAAAGAACCTCCCCACAGGAGCACCTTCCTCTCTTGCCCCATCCTGGCCCTGCCACCCTCTACTTCCCTTGTGGGCGACAAGGCA
This sequence comes from Glaucomys volans, assembly GCA_020662805.1. NCBI lineage: Eukaryota > Metazoa > Chordata > Mammalia > Rodentia > Sciuridae > Glaucomys > Glaucomys volans. The sequence goes on along the minus strand of JAJEJO010053268.1, from coordinate 46,626 downwards.
TCAAAAAGCCAAGTTACAGAGATCCAAGCTAATGGGAGGTCAGAATCTGGGCGAGGGGCCTGAACCAAGCAGGGGGCACCAACAGACCATAAAGAAGGAGGTGGGCTTGACATCAAGCCAGCAGTTTGTTGAGCCAGAGGCTCCCTGTGGACACATTCAGTCATGGTACATTCAACACTTATTAAGACCTTCTAGACTGGGGGATGGAGACATAAAAATGAAAAGGTACAATGTTTTCCAGTTGCTCCAAGTCTAGAAAAGTAGCTCATCAGCACAAGGCCAGCAATGGAGAGGATGATGGTCAGGCACCGGTGATCAGTGGAGAGGAGCACAGACTGGTAGTGAAAGGGAGAGGGAAACAGCCCCTGAAAGCTCTTGCTTTCCACTGAAACTTGGATTTAAGTAAATGGTCTTGATATTTCTAATGGCTGTGTTATCCCTTTTCACTTACAGTTTCAACTGTGTATAAAGAAAATTCTTGTGGGGGTTATGGAAAGCTGAGCATAATACCCTTTCTAACCTTCTTTACAATTGCTATCTCTCCCACTACCTTTTATTTTTTTTAAGTCAAATGTGTTTTACTTTTTAAAGAAAAAGCATTTTCCTCTTTTATCCTGCTGCCTCCATCTCATTTCACAAAATGTTAACATTCCTTCATTATATTGCACACCGCCTCCAAGAAATGTCATCAGAATTGCAAAGTTATTCAGTATCTTGTGACTGTTTTTCAGTATTTACCCAAGTTTCCTTGCAGATCTATTCATGAATAAATTTTGCATGCTCTATAAAGCTAACCGCATTCTCAGATATTACCATTCATAGTTTTATGAGATACTAATTGTAAGAAGTTGATGTTTTCCCTGTCACATATATGTCCTTGTTGATTCTAGAGTATTTTACTTCAGAAAAATAGCTAAATGGAAATTAAAAACAGCAAGCAAACCCAGTAGCTTCCAGCAGTGAATGACATGCTTAATTAATAGTGGCTGTGGTCTTTTAAGCGAAAGAGATAATCTTTGGTAGTCAAACACACACATATTAATTCTTCCCAACAGAAATTATGTCTACAAGGCAAGGGAGTCAACCATCTTTCCCAGTTCCAGCAAGTCTACAGTCCTTTTACTTTGGTTTAACTCTGGTAGACAACTCAGGTTTTATGTTTAAGCCCAGTCCTAATGCCTCTGTCATCTGTGCTCTTGACTCACAAAAAAGACCAGGAGCAGTTGCTAAGTAAGAGCAGGGCCCATCAGTGCACCTAACTGGTTTGCTGTCCAGATGCTCTTGCCATCTGTTAGAAATGGAGCCCAGCAGAAACAGAAGGTAGACTCAAAAAATTCACTTTTCCTCATGTCTTTTTAAAAGTGTGTTTATCATGCTTTAATAATTAGCCACGTAAACAGGTTTAAATCATGGCCACAGATACTAAATTAACACTGCAATTTTTCCCTCTGGTGTAGGGAAGTTTTCCATCATAAAATATTTAAACAAAGCTCTCTTTGTCCCTCAGCTCCATGAAATATTTTTTTTTAAGTTGTAAAGAGCAAAATGCAAAATGAGAATAGAGTTTTTTCAGAAGGAATAAGTTAATCAAGAGAGATGGAATAAAAAGAAAGACAAGTGTGTAAGCAAGACAAGAACTGTTTTCTCCTGTCATATGATGTGTAGCTGTAGATAGAAGTCACTGTGAAAATTCAGATGAGTATCTTACACTACTATCTACCCAGTACTTGCAGATATATTTAATAAATTAGGAGGAATTTTTTTCAGCATTCATATATCCTGAACCCTAGGAGAGCTATGGTGTATTAAACTTTATTCCTGTCCAAAATGTCCTATAAACCACACAAGTAGCCACACAACTACACCAGCAGTTCTCAAATGTTAGTGTGTATCAGAATGAGACAGATTTCTTCTTGCAGAGTTTCTGATTCAGTATGTTTGGAGTAAGGCCCAAAAATTTACATTTCCTAACAAATTCCAAAGTGAGAGGATGTTGCTGTCCTAGACTATGTAGCTTTAAAGGTAAGAAAATAAGAATTCCGAGAAGGGAGAAACTAATGCAGACTGGAAAGAAGCCTCTGAGGACCACCCAGTTTTAGAGCTGAATGGGATGTTAGTGTCATAACTTTTCCTATAACTCCCTCAATTAGCAAGTTATAAAACTGAAACCTTTGGGAGCTACTTTGCTCAAAGTCACTTAGTGGGCTAGCCCAAAACAGGAGCAGGTAATTAATGTGGCTGCTTTTGCCATGACTTTCTTGGAACCAAAATGAAGCTAAGGAAATCTGATCACCAGCATGCTAGCTATATTCTCAATGGATGTTTCTCCTTTTGAAAATTTATGACTGCATGAAATGGAAACAAAGGAAGAATAAGTGTCCTACTCACCTCCCTGCACCTGATGAAAGGACTTCTTCAAAAAGGTGAGCTAGGCAAAAGGGAGAAGACCTTGGAATGCAAAAGAAGGAAAGATGCATAAGAGACGATGGTGTTCCCAAGAGGCACATCACGTCCTTTCTTTGAGATTCCTCAGCAATTCATGTGACTCTGAGTTTGTCCACAAGGAAGTCAGCCCTCTCAATTAGAGACTGACATCATGTGTCCAAAGGAGATCTTAAAAGCTAGGAGGGAGAGAGTACATCTCTTATTGCTCAGGGAAGGGACAGTGGGTTATAGGAGTATCAGAAACTCATGATCTGGAGGTAGAGCTTCAATAGGGAAAACAGGCAACAGCGTGGACATTTGGCAAAATATGCCAATAACCTTTAATCCTGTTATTTTTTACATTAATTAAATATCTTTACAGGGTTTATACCAACTATGTTTGTAGGACATAATACATGAAGAAAATAAGATGACTGGTTCAGTGTAAGAGACTTCCCAAATAAATCAGGAAATCCATAAAGAGTCTAATATAAGCCTCAGAGCAGAGACCATGTTTTGTTCCTTATTAAATCTTGGGCACCCACATATAGTTGGTGGTCCATGATTGTTGATTAAAGTTCTTATTAAAAAAGTGAATAAAACCATTTATCCCTAAGGAAGAAAATTAAGTTGGGCTCTTTTATGAAAAATAAGCTGTAAAGTGAAAAAATTAAGCCCTTGAGGGACAGATGAGGTACTGGCAGTAGGAAGCAAAGTAATAGAAATCTAAAAGGGAGGAAAGAACCCAGGAGTGTAATCAAGCGATTCTTCGATAGCCACTCAGTTTCTCTGCCACTCCAACCTGGAGTTTTCCTTTCCACAACCAGGAAGTGTCCCTTCTCTGACACTCCTATAACCCACTGTCCCTTTCCTTGGACTAAAAGCTGTTTTTAGTCCAAGCTTTGAAAGGCTCTGGGTGTATGTTTATTAGAAACACCCTTCACTTAGAATCAACATTCTTAAGCTAGGTTAAATGAGGTATGAGAAAGCAATTCAATGATGTCTGAAGCTGGTAAATTCAAAATGGCGAACTGAGAAATGGGGAAAGCAAAAGCTAATGGATTGGCTTTGTCTGCCAGTTTTCTCAATACCTCTCTCAATTTCATCTGCCTTGTCACAGAAATCTGCAAAAAGGCAAAATCTGTACTTGTAAATTGCACAGGACCTGGTGCACTGAGTATTCCAAGGAGCTTAAATAACCATCCCAAAGCAATCAATTCCCATGAGAGTAGTGGACATGAATGGTGGGTGAAGTGGCCGGGGAGCACCACTGTTATCTTACAAATGTGCCTGCAGCATCTCGTGTAAAAGCAATTTCCCCAAAATATATAACACAGAGATGCTGCTATATTTAATAGTAAAAAGCTTGCTGCCTATAAACCCTGAAGGTGTGTTATGCGGATTAGTAAAACCTTGTAAAATGCCTCCAGCATTGCAAAATAAGAAATTCCCTCATGTACAAACACAAGGATTCATTTACATGGGAGGAATTCCTTACCAGTCAGGGCTCATTTTTCTACTAATCAACCATTACTTAAATTTTGGTTCTGCATGAACCACATGCCCCGCATGTAACTTTGTACAGCAAAGGTTGAGTAAATGCAGTCATAAAATTCTATCTTGCTGTGCAGCTCTCAGGCAGACCAAGCAAATCCAATGATGAGAAATGGGCAAAAGACTGAAGCAGAGGCTACCATAGTTCAGTCATTTTCTGAGTTGTTTCCATTTGAAAACACTTAAATTTCAGGGACATTATTAGGTCTTGTTGCTGGTTGCTATTTCTGTGTGGTTCAGAGAGGTCCAGGCTCTCTGAGGCCATGTCTGGTCACACTAATGGCTCTCACAGGCAGGGTACTGCCCGTCTTACAGTGCCTGTGGAGACAGGGGCAGGGCAACTCCTGCCCCCCAGAGTTTCTAGGTTCATCAGCGCAACCTTCTGTGGCCCTGGCCATTTGCCCACATAGAGAAGGGCAGTGGAGCAGGGGCACAGTGTTGTGGGTCAGCCCAAAGCACAGATTTAATGAAAGGTCTGCTGGAAGCCACATCTAACAGCAGCATGAGTCCACAAATCCGCTCAGCAAGGTAACTTGGAGGGCATCTGTCACACTTCTTCCCCCGATGGTTAGCCCTGGATATGCCTGGAGAGACCTCTGTAGCGTTCTGAAATATTTACTGTCCACCTCTCCTATTGCCCACAAACAACTCTGAAACCATAAAACAAGACTTGTCTCCCCTCCTGGGTGTCCACGAGGCAGGTGTCCATGCCCTCTCACTGCAATGAAGAATGAGGAGGATGCTTTTTGAAGCCATGGTTGGACAGAGACAAAACTACTCGTGTTTGAGAGCTGTATCTGAAATGAAGCTCCAGAGCCAACTAGAAATCTGCCCCCCCCCCCCCCGCCGCCCCCAGCTACTTTTCAGCTTAGGAGATAGAGAATGCTATTTACATATACTTTGAAATTTCCAAATATATGACTTTGTGTCACATTTCAGACAAATTGAAAGCTTCTGAAAACATGCTAAATTAATGTTCCCCCGTCTGCCCAACTCCATAATTGTTTTCGTAAATCTCTTTAAATGGGAATCATATTTTTAAATAATTATTTGGGCCAGTAAGTAAAGTCTGTGTTATGCTTTGCAACAAAGTGAAGGAAACAGCAAAACAAAAAAACTATTTGTAAGTTTTTATTTGTAAGTAACCTTAAAATAAATGACAGAGATAGAACCAGAGCTCTTGGTATCTTGAATGAATTAGATGTTAAACCAGATTTTCCAATTTTTTAGGTTTAAACAGCAATTATTGTTAGTGCTTATGCCCAAGGAGAAGAAAATACTGAACTGATACCAAGGAATTATCAGCCTTATATCAGAGACACCCAGGCCCTGGAGAAGGTTTGTTCAATGTACCCAGAAACTCCTTTGATGTATTAGCAAGCACAAATTTTCAGATTACTTGATTGACTGACATTCTTATTGAGATATTTTCAGCATGCATCTACATTTTTCATTTATTCCTGAAGTGAATGCTAATTAAGTACTGATCATGTACTGGACTAGAGACAGTGAGAGATGCAAAGAGTAACTACTTTATAACAAAGTCACTATATTCGTTTCATACAGATGATCATATATGTGCCCACCACTGTTGGGGTATTCCAGGTACCCCCGGCTCTATGCTAAGATGGCACCTGGCGGTATACCAGTTTTGCTGTTGCCATGGAGTAAACAGGTGTATCTTTGCGAAAGTTATTCCTATCGGTTGGTCGTAAACTGGCCACACGTGTGTCCGGTTCATGCTTTAAGCCTTTGTCTATGCTTGGCCGTGCATGCTTCACGTGAAAGTTCTGTGATTGGTCAACTGAGGGTATTAGAGAGAGAGAGAGAGAGAGAGAGAGAGAGAGACACACAGACAGAGACACGCACACAGACAGACAGACACGGAGACGGAGACACTGAGGAACTGAGGGGGGAAAAGGAAGAGGGAGAGGGAGGAAACGGGAGAGGGAGGAAATGGGAGAGAAAAAGAGAAAGAAACGGGCGCGCAAGATAAAGAGCTGCATACACATTCCTGGGATCGCGTCTTTGTTGCGGGCGACAAAGACGACGATACACCACCTTATTATTCAATGACACTTGTTAAACCATGGTAATGCAGACTTTATTCAGGATCATCATTGCAGATGTAGAACCACTTTATAGGTATAGAGACCACTCTAACAGGATCTTGTGGGAGGGGGCTGGACTCAATTCTGAACCTAGCATTGCTGAATGAGAATTTATACCCAAGGAGTAGGCTAGGGAGTCAGATGATGGACAGTTGCTAAAAAGAGACATCAAGGGTTAGGTGGATTCTGACCTAATGAGGTTCTTTCTGAAGATGGGTAGGATGAACAGCTATCACCTGGGAGTTGGGGGAGGATGAGGAAGGGCTCCTGCTAAGGGTATTTTGAGGAAGGGCTCCTGCTAAGGTATCTGACTGGTTTGGTCAAGGTAAGAATTTGCTTCCTGCATTATCTGCTGTTGTGGTCACCCTGCTATTCCCACCTCACCACCTCCAGTGGTCCTGGGACATCCCCCCTCCTCTTTTCCTCTCCTTTACTCCTTGTAATACTCACTTTCCCTGCTATTTTTTCTCTTCTCATCACAGATCATTTAACCATAGTTGTTTTGGGGAGCTAGATGGTATAAAATAGATAAAGGATATAAATCAAGACCTGGGATTTAGTGTCAACTCAATAAATATTTAGAGGATGCATGGATGAGAGAAATATGGACCCTACTGTGAGTGATTCTTATAATCTAAATGTGATTATCATATGAATGTATATATTTAATAAGCCTGAAAAGTGACATGTCATAAGGAATTAGTGTGAAGGAATCCTTATGGCAAACCTGAAGGGTAAAACAAAATATAATAGTTCAGCCTATAGTTAGTGCAGGCAAGACTCATCCGATGACCTGACACATTCGGGCACCATCTAGCAGTCGAAGTCATCAAGACATGAAGTCTCATTTCATAGATGTATAGCAGAACAGAGAAATTCAACATCCATGCTCCGAAATGAATGCCGAATCCACATACAGCCTTCGTCATTTGCTAGCTGTAGGACCTTGGTCAAAGTATTAACTACAGCTTGCTGTTCTTCCAGTACCAACCGTAGATTGACTTCACAAAGGCCTGGTGAGGATGAAAAGGAAGATCCAGCAAAGCACTGAGAGCAGTACTTTCTCCATAAATATGAACCATTATTTTTACTGCAAAATACTCTACATAGGCGATCTCTTTCACAAGAAACTTTTCTGTGCCTTCGTGAAAGGCATGCATTAATCTCCTTTAACTCTCTGTAGTCATGCTTCTCTCACAAGTCTTCCCTGGGTGGAAGTGGTCTGGTTAATGAACACTTGATTTTACACAGCTGCATGAAAAACCTGACAAGAGTACCGTGAACCAGCAGCAGCACACAGGTCTTGAGGGAAGTGCTCCTTGTACAGAGGTAAGGACTTGAGGAACACATTGCACAGTAGATCATGCAAAAAAAGAAAAAAGAAAAAAAAAAAGGAAAAAAGAACAGAAAAGGAAAAGGATTTTAAAAGAAAGAAAGAAAAGAAACCCCAGAGATCCTATGTGGATGTGAAAGAATTAGATTAAGCACTTACTGAAATTACTTTCAATCACCCAGATAAGAAGTCATTGCAAAGTTTAAAGCGGAAAGTTAAAATATGTGTGCCGCATTAACTCCTGCACTAAGATCTCATGCTCTAGAGGGAAGCTTCAACTCTCTTTCTCAAAGAGAAAATTAATATATGTTTGTTGAGCACTTTGATAATGTGAATCACAATCATGCCTCTCAACCAAAAGAATATTGATTCTAAGTGGTGAGGTGAGTAAATCTCTATAGAGGGCCGTCATTTTCAACTCAATGGCTCTCGTTGAAGCTAAAAGCTTTACGTTAAACGAAGCCAGAGGCAGATTCAGAAAATGATTTTAAAGAATTTATTTCAAAATGGATGAAATAACAATAGAAGTAATAATAATTTCATAAATCTCTCTTGAAGGAAAACTAGCTAATTTATCACTTTTCAAATGGGAAGAGAGAGGAAATTCTCCAGTGCATACAGTTTTGTGCTTCTAAAAATTAAAGATGGATGAATCAACTTTTTTTTCCTTCATAAAAGCACAAGGAAAAAAAGTAAAGACTGAGATCAAAGCTTCCAAGCTTGAATCTAGAAGGAATTTTAATCCTAAAGCAATTGAGAATGATTTTTAAATATTTTAATCATGCCTCCTTTTGACAATAGAAACCTACTTGAAAGCCAAAAGGAAAAAAGTATCTAACACAATCTTGTGGCAGTCTCCAAAGTGGTGATTTTTCAAGCACTCCAGAAGAGTTAAATGAGGGCTGTTACCAGTTTCACACAGGATGATCAACAATATAAATGCAAGAAAGGAATCTCATAATTACCGAAGAAACTTACAGCTGTGGGCAATTAAAGATTTAACATATTAACAATGAGAACGTGGGAAAACAGAGGCAATTCACAGAACTTAAAAGGCTTCTTGAAAACAATGGTGTAATCAAACTTTTGGCCAGAGAAGTCATGAAATAGTTGTGTTGAATTATCAAATGCTCTGGACTCTGGATCAAATACCACATCAACTGAAATATCATCCTGAGTGCCAGAATGGAACTCTGATGACCGTGGAACATTTAGAAATGTTGACTGCTTATATCGTGTCCAAAAGTGGTGGTGGGAGACTCTCCCCCTCCCTCCAACTCACACATAGATGAGGAAATGAAATTCTTGAGGTAAATGGTCTCTAAGCTATGCAGGGCTTCAATGGCCTCAGGCAAAACGTGTTCATTTCCCTTTTCTTTATGGCAATACTTTCCATTTAAGTAACGATTAAAAGAAGCATTTGTTCTGAGCTCTTTACAATATAGATATTTGTTTTATCACAGTTACTCATGAATACTAGTAAAATAAAAAACTATGGTAATTCTAAACATTTCTAAGCTTGCTCCAAATAAAAAACTACAATTCATGATTTGGAAACAATTATTTGAATGAATCTCCATGTATATTGCATAGTTCTCAATGCAAAATTTCTTGACATAGGTAAATACTTGTGAAGTCCAAAATTTACACATATCACAATTTGTATAGTTCTTTTGTCAGTAAATAATCTAGTTTTTCTTTTTGAGCCACTACTGGAGAGTTAGTGGGAATGTTTAGTTCAGGGATCCACTCAACTTAAAGTACAGTTTGACCTAGTCATTTTTAAATCCTTGAAAATAACACTGCTCAGTCTGTTTGGAAATGCCCTCTGTCTGGCATCTCCCACAGCAACAATGCACATCTGAGACACGGGGGTGGATAAGGACTCTGACTTCAAAACACTTGTGAAGAGAATAATTCCCCAAGCAGGGTCCTCAGTTCCTTTCCTCTAGGGTAATGTTAGTTGGTGCTGTCACCTCATTCCTTTGGCTTGGTCCCAGTCTCATAGCTGTCCCTGGCAAACAGTTTCACCTACGTTCTCATATGCAGACACACAAGGCCTTTGAACAACTTCCATTTAGTCTCCCCACTGAATGTTCCACTCTCTACTTTAGAATCAGATTGCTCTAACCAAGACAGTCTCCATAATAATTGGCTTGCTTTCAACAAAGCTGCATTCCTGGACACCCTCAAAGGATTAAAAGGTCATGGGTCCATGTCACACAATGCAGGAACTGAGAAAGTTAAAAAAGACTGCTACTCTCCACACTTACTTCTCTTATTCATCATGAGGCATTTGGGATCTGCCCTCTCATAATGCCCTGAGAGAGGAAGGAGTCCTCCTGCACCTCATATCCTGCTTTCTGTGGACTCCATCCATGCTCAAGCCTCAGTGGCAAACATAGGCAGGGGCACTTTCTATCCACAGTGGGAGAGCTCTACAATCAGAGAAATGGGGTTCAGGATAAGCTACCTCAAAATGGCACCGTGGCACCAACAAAGCAGGAGGATCTCTCTGGTCTCTCCTACCATTCTCCCTTAAAGCAAGGCATAAGAGGACATCCTCTACCTCTAAAATAGGTCATACAACACTGATTACGGAGCCCCTGTCCCTCTACCTAGAAGAAAGAAATGAACACAGAGAGACAAGAAAGAAGGGTTTAAATAAATAGGCCTTGCTGAGTCCACTCCCAAGTTCACTTCCATTAGCTATTCCTCCCTTATCTAACCATACTACTCTATGACTGTCCATTCTTCCTCAAACTAACCTAAAAATAGTTTTCCCTGTTTCTTTGGGTCTTTATTTCTGAAGATTCTCTTGTCACCTACAACTTACATTAAGTAACTATGGTTTTCTTTCATTCATTAAGCTCGGGTTATAGCAATCTCAGTCATAAATCTAGCTATGGGTAAGGAAAGAAATATCTTTTTTATCGGAGTCTCTCACACTTACCTTAAACATACTATTTGAGGGCTCAAAACAGAGTATCAAGTTCTGTCTTCCTACTCTTTGCTCCCCCTATCCTCAATCCCACCCCACCCAGTTTTCAAGCCTATTGTCTTTTCTCCAGAAACAAGTAATCACTTCCCTCTGTCCTGAGCTGCTGGCTACATAACCCATTCCTTCAATTTCTCCCCACTCTTCAATAAACTACAGCTCTGCTTGAGGACTGCTGAAGTGATACTCCTAAGGCCAGGCATGGGTACTGCACGAGATTTTCATTTTGAAGATTCAGATTCCAGACCTCTGGGTTCTCCTTTAAGACTTCTTTTCTTTTTTTATCTTTACAATACTTTCTAATGGCCTGTTCACACAGAAGTCACTTAACGTTTTCCCTATCCTTTGTTTCTTGCTCTTAAAGGGAGGATATGATACATGTTCTCTCTGCAACTTGGAGTCGTTGCCAGAATAGTATGATTTCCTGGGGTTGAAAGCATTTTGTAGATGACAAATACAGCAAATGTATGTTTCTTCCCTTTCAAAATGCAAAATTGGTGCATTTCACACTGTAAAGCCCATTGTGCGACAGGGGCATTTGATACCTTATTCTTTTTGTGGTTCTGCCTGCGAAATTTGTCTTTGTTGAAAAAGACTTAGTCACATGATCCTATATTATCAACTACCACCATATTATGAAGTCTTCCTAGAATCCATTGAAACATTTCTCCTGTACTTTTAAGTCATCATACAAAGAGAACAGACATCCACTTTTCATCCAATGTGTTTACGTAGCTCACTGCGAAGAAACTAGCTTCAAATCAGGACCTTTGTCCCTGACACATGATTAGGTCACACAAAGCTCAAAGAAAGGCAATACTGAAAAGCAAAAGGGCTGATGTTTCGGGAGACCTGTGATTTACACAGTGGAGGAAATAGTTGTGACCCAGAAGACTCTGAATCTGCAAAGAAGACAAGTACTATGAGACTCACCACTATTCTAACTCTAACCCGTTATGCAAAAAAGAAAACATATTATTCATTTCTTTATTTTTCCTTCTATTAAGTTTTCAAATCACTCAGTAGTACTGAATGTAATACAGAAATGAGGGAAAAAATTCCAGTTTTTAGTGAAAAAAAGCCTTCCATGGTTTACATTTTCCCACGTATGAGCAACAATTATAACATGATTTACTAGGGAAATCATTACCTACTAGTGTCAAAAAATAAGATGAAAATACCTACCATATATTTGCTTATCAGAAAATAAAAGAAAATCATTGCTTATCTAATTATCTAAGCCAATGCCTTCTTTTCTATTAAAGAAAAATAAAGTTTAAGAAGGGATAATTAGTTGTCTTAATGAACTATAGTTATACTGTTTTATCCACAGCAATATTCTGGTCATATATGCCTATATTCTAAATTTTTTTCAAGGGATTTGAAGAAAATGTATTCACATTTCTTCAAGGTTCACAAAGAGGTATCACCATTTAACTCCATCTGTAAAATACCTTGGATAACAATTCACCTCAGCATATGGAATGAAAAGTATTAGTAACTTACATTTTAAATGCTCAGACCCAGGAGTAAAAATGAGAACAAAAGGCTATTCTTGCCATTTTCTTCTCATAGTAATATGCTGTTCTGCCTAGGTTTTCTTTGTAGATTTAATGATTACTCTGATTTTTTTCCACAATTTAAGACAGTTTTGTAGAAGGAGAATATTGCAGTTCTTTTTCTGAATGACAAAAAAGAAAAAGTATCATCCCTCAGCTTCCCCAGTTGGTGCTGATGACCAGGCAAATTTCAGAACCTGAGGTAGAGGAGAAAGGCGTGAATCCTTCCTCATGCATCGTAAGGGTAGGGACTGATGTTCCTATGACAACAGACTGGTTAGCGAGACATAAGCACAAAAACTTACTTAATCAGTGTTATGTGAATATGATATGGGGGCACTCAGAAATGAAGGCTCTACAACCTAGGGAAACTATTTTTATGCTCAGATTTGGGAAAAAAAAAAAAAAAAAAAGACAGCTGTGTAAAAATGAGACCAGAGGACAGGGCAGAATCTCAAAGTTATAGGTGAGACTAAGCAAGCCCAGTGGGCCTGTCTGCTCAGACCCTTCTTGGCCTCCCTGTGTGGCATTCCTTTCCTGGGTATAGGGCAAGCCCCCTCTGGAGTGAGGGTCACATGACCTAGTTTCAGGCATGTATTGAGAGAATTTCTTGATGACCACCTCTCACAAAGAAAGATTGGGGAAGGTCAAAGTGGCCTCTGGCTTCCAAAACCATCCCACTCTCTTCCAGTAGAAAGCACTCTGAACTCCAACCCCCTTTTTTTATTTGACTATTCCTGGTTGTATCCAAATAACCTCTTCATTCTGTATCTTACCTCTCATTTTCATAACTTGCCTCTGCTTCCTACAGTCACATCTCTTTTTGATGACTTTAAAAAAAAAAAATCTTAATGAGGTTTTGGAGTTATCTACTTCCCACTCCCCATTATTAATTTTACATGTAATTTTAACTCTCCCTAAGTATCTATTTTCTTAGAAGACTCTGTAATAGAGTAGAAAGGCTTTTAGAACTAAAGTAAAACATGGTCAAAATTGAGACATCTCTGGTAATTTGGTTCTTTTCCTTATGGCCACATAACACTCTGCTTATAAGATTGTATTTGCATTTTTGTTGATTTTTTTTGTTGTTGGTACTAGGGATTAAAACCATGGTGGTTTACCATTGACCTATATCCCCAGTCCTTTTCTTTTTTATTTTTTGAAATATTTTCAGGGGCTCACTAAGTTGCTGAGGTTGGCCTCAAACTCATGATCCTCCTGCCTCGGCCTCCCAAGTTGCTGAGATTACAGGTGTGCAACACCACACCTACCAAGAACCTAAAGATTGATTCTTCATAAATTATTTCCAAGGAAACAACCTCCAGTCAGGATTCAAACATCTGGAATAGCAAAAAATTCAGTTTAATTTACAGTGGAATTCAAACTATTTTTTAGTCCATTTTTATTGGGAGGACAAAAGCAATGTATTAAATGTTGTTTGCCTAATTCAAACCATAAAGAAAACTATGTCTCCTCTACATGGCATCAAATTTAGAAGAGGGAGGTTAGGTTTAGAGCAATGATAACAATTTCTGCTTTAACTGCTTGAACTGTGACATGTTGCTCTTTGAGATTTTGCTTTTTTTATTTTTCTAATATAAGTTATTATATATATCTCTAAGGCTTTACTCATAAGAAGGCTATGTAGCAGAAAATGGGTCCTCTAAAGTAGAAAGCTGCTTTCCTCTTTTTGGAGAGATGAGGGTTTTTCTGATTCTTACCAGGCAATATCATTTTTACCTAAAATAAATTGTTCTTAGGTGAGTTGCATTATAAACTCCAAAAAGACACTTTCACTTTTTTAGTTGTTCTTTGTGCTTTAAGTTAAAGTGATTTAAATAAATGAAACAGAATAGAGAGAGGTTTTCTGTGGAGTTGTAATAGACAGGCTTACCTTCTTTATCAAGTTCTCCATTCAATGTAATCTCTCTTGCTGACTGATTTGGCCATTGATGCAAAAACTAAACCCACATCAATCTTAATGTTTCAGTGGAACAAGATGGCATGTGACAAACTCACAAAATTCTGGGTCTACACAAGTTTTCTTCCGATCTTATTAAAAGAGTCAAATAATGGGTTCCCCTTACCAGAGCTATTACTCTCTTCTTTCCAGACTAACAAAGGAAGTGTTCATTAATAAAAATAATAATTTAAGGTATTTGTATTAATATTTTACATCTTAACTCATTTGCTATATCTAGCATGTTAATTATACAACGATAAGGAATTATATAAATTTCAAGCTTCATCACTTTCTTGTGGGGACAATATAACAGACTAAAAAATACAGGGTAAATAGGAAGTTATTCTGAACAATAAGACATATATTATTGACATTCAGGAGTCATGGGTACAGACAAGAAATGACAGAACATTTCATGAAAAACATGGGACAAAATCGCCAATAAAAAGGGCAGACTAGAGGCCTAATTTTTCATAGCCTAATTATTCTAGAACTGTGATCTGTTACTGTGACTTCATGGAAAGCCAAGCAAAGACTAGTGTGAAAACTGGTGAGTCAAGTACACAAGGTGAGTTGATACTCAAAAAATATCTCCAATAAAAGCATAAATATGGTTGAAGGACATTAACAGCTTATGGTCTTAGTTAAAATGAATGCTGAAACATTTATTCAGAAATCATATTACATGATAAGGCCCATGCAAAAAAATGGCTTTATCCAGCACAGTCCAGGTTGCATTTAAACCCCTGGGACCAGCAGTCACTTATCTTCACTCGAAGGGCTGGGACACTGATATCCACATGGTCTGCAAGGTGTGTACCTGCAGGCCCTGCCCCAGGCCTCTGGTTGTGGTGCTTTTGCATGCTGTCCTCAGTTTGATGCTTATACTGCGCTACAAGATTGGGGAAACTACTCCCAGTTTCATGGTGTTCAGAATGTTTCTTCCTTTTCTTGCTAGTGTGACAACTTCAGCTTGGGAAACAAAGACTTTCCTAGAGCAGGATGAAAAGTACTGCCTATCCCTCACCAAGTCCATGCATGACTAATACTTATAAATGCACCATCCTTAATACCCCATTTCAGGCCATGTAAAGGGTGTTGCCACGCCTCTCTTTGGTGCCTATGGCGATCATTACTAACCAGTTGCTTATTCTACACAGCTGAACCCAGGCATAGCCTGCCTCTGCCCAGGGCTCCAGTGCCACTCCTGCTCATTCATAGTTGGCATATGATTTGGAGACTGTTGGCAGTTCTAGCCTAAGCAATCCTCAGGATGGTGGAACCAAGGGAAAGCTGCAGCACCAACAGGGGCAGGCACAATCAAATGGAAGACCAAAATTTTTGAGTGGGTACATTTACCCAATGAGGATCAAAGGAAGACAGTCACAGATAAATTATAAATTTTGAAAGAGAGAAAGTAAGAAGCAAAAAGAGAATAAATTATACATTTTGAAAGAGAAAAAAAAAACAAATATTGGAGTTGGAGCTATCTTTATGAATTCCAGAGCATGGTGAAAACAAATTATAAAATAAAAGTCATAAATAACCTATAGACTGATTTCACCATCCAAGTTCTGGGGCATGCTTAGCTACCCTGGGGAGCATTAACTTGTCAGAGTTCCCCAGATGGTCAAGAGTCAGACCTGGAATTTTTGATAGGAACTCACTGGTCATAAACAAAAGAACTGACTGCAGCATCACCTCTACAGACAAACGAACTTAGCTCCTTCCTCAACCTCCTCTCCCTTTAGAGAACTGATCCTTTAATGGCCTCTATCCAGAACACAGTGGTCAACATGAAAACTTATTACCTGGTATGAAGTGCTTTTTAAGGATAGTAAAGAGTTGGCTGAAAAAATTCAACTGTTTTGCCTTCATTGCATTTAATTACAAATAGCTAAATCTTCAGATGCAGCCATCCATTGCTAAATGTGGTTTCCGTTCTCATTGATCCTCAGCAATGTTGTCATTGCCAGTGCCCTGAACAATATGTGCTCTAAGGAGAAGTTCAGAGGGCCCATTGCTGCAGGTGTAAATAAAATCAATCTGCTCATTTTGGCAAATGTCTTATTGATCAGAGGTGTTGAATATATGCTTCCATCTCCCTCTCCATCCAGAATGTAGATATCTTTATGTTAGAACATTAAGTATCAAGCAGTATGTCTGCATACTTGTCAGAATGACTGCAAGGACCAGTAATAATATGGCAGCATAAAAACTTAAGCCTAGATGTGTTAAAGTGAGAAATCAATGGCAAATGCAGGGACAAAAATGAGAATGAAGCATTGATTACAAAAGGACTGGAGAAGCAGGCGTATGACTTGCAGCATCATTCCCACACACAGCCTCTCTCCCAGCATCCAGCATTGAAGCACAGTGAGAGTCAAGTTTAGGAAATCTAATGTCCCTGAGTCTTGACCCCTATTGCTTTAAATCCCAGCAGCATATGCTTACCTTGTAGGATCATCTGAGGAATAAGTGAGGTGATATGTAGAAAGGTGCTCATAGGACTTGAACATTTGTTTGTCTTCTGCTCTTCAGTGTTTTGATCTGCCGGGCAGAGTCAACATTCCCTTGAGTGCAAATGGCATGATAGTCTAAGATCTTCTATCAGTCAGAATTTTTTCTATTTTAAGGAAGAGGAAACCCCATCCAATCTGGTTTAAATATATAGTTTCTGTAACCCAAAACTTCAGAAGTAATGTTGATTCAGGCAAGGTTTGAACCAATAATGCCATCAGGAACCTGTTCTTTCTGTCTCTCCCCCCTCTATCTTTTGGTCTTCTGATTCCATTTACAGACTTCATGAGGGGGTCCCCCAACAGCCCTAGCTACCAATCATGCAATAGCAAGATGAACTTCTCTTCCAGGTGAATTCCATGTCACTCCACGCAGTCCAAGGGCAGAGGGAATATATCTTCTTTCAGTTCTCACTCCAGGCCTACTATGCATTATATTAATCCCCATAGTCAATGGATGGAAAGTGTTCCACACCAAGTGAACTATGTGTCTGAGGAAAAGAGAGAGCTATAGTGGCTCAGGGTTACCATTACCATAAAAGAGAAAGAAATGGATGGTGTGACCATCCATTATTCACTAGAAATGATGGTCTCCAAAGGCTGACATGCAGACCTGTAAGCATAAGTCTTTGTTGTTAAGACAGTGAGACATGAGATGGTTTGCCACACAGCATTATTAAGGTCATAGATAATCAACCTGATAAACAATAAGTGACCAGTACAGAGGAATCATGATAGTGCACAGACATGAGGGATGGCCATGGTGGGAGGAGACAATCAGATTTGGGATCTACCTTAAAGGTGGAAACCTCAAAATTTGCTGATTAAGTAAATATGGCATGTGGGAAAAATTGGGGGCAGGGGAGAGAAGAAATAAAATTCTTATTTGGGGCATGAGCAATATGGTGAATAGTGGTGCTATTTAGTACAACAGAGAGCTCTGGAAAAGGAGCAGACCATTAGGGAAAGGGACAGTGACTTCAAATCCAGTTTTAACCACATTAATTCTAAGTTTGAATTGAAATACCTTTAGATCACCAATAGAGACACAGCAGAGAGGTTTGGATATTATACTAACTGAAAAGTGAAAAAGGTTCCCAGAAAAACTGCTCCTGATGCGGGAACTCACACAAGAGATTTTTATTAGGCAGATGAACAGTGTCTGCTCTGAAAAGAAAGAAACAGAGAGAGAGAGGGAGCGAGGGAGAGAGAGAGAATGGCGAGGGAGCCCCCTTTTAAGTTGCTGAATTTTGGTGGGCTAGTATCAGCCAATGACTGGCAATGACAGGCTGACGAATGGACCAATGTCTGGCTAGCTGCAGGGAAGGGGTGGGGGAGCTGTCATTCCCCCTTGGCCCTCACCGCAGGCATATCCTGCGCCCTACTGCCGGGGAGGGAGCCCCATGAGGTCAGACAGTGGGCTGATAGGCAGCCCAAGGCAAGGGTTGGACTGCAGGGTAAACCCAGTGCCCCCCTGCTGCCTGCCTTGGCGAGCTGACACCTGGATGTGTCGCCCACACAGTGCTGCTCTGACAGCTGTGGACTTGGCTGCATCTGCCTGAAGGGTGTGGCCATTGCAGCTTTTTACATTATACTAAAACATGGTGGGTTAGGTACTCGCTAAACTCTTTTCCAGTCCTTGTTCTTTTTTCTTTTTCTTTTTTTTTTTCTTTTTGCATGTGTGTGTGTGCGCAATTTTTTATTTTTATTTTTTATTTTTTTTGGTACTGAGGATTGAACCCAAGGGCACTTAACCACCAAGCTACATCCCCATATCTCCTGTCACTTTTATATTTTTTATTTAGAGACAAGTTCTCACGAAGTTGCTTAGGGCCTCACTAAGTTGCTGAGGCTGGCTTTGAACTTGCCATCCCCCTGCCTTAGCTTTCCCAGCTGCTGGGATTACACAGCTACACCGCTGTGCCCGTCTTGTGTGCATGTATTTTGGATAGAACTCTGGGCCTGGCCTCATGCACGCTCAGCACTCACTCTAGCTTAGCTACATTGCTAGCCCCTCTTTTCCAGACTGAACATTTTGAGAGTTCTTAACAGTTTCACAATAATTAGATTTTGGCCAGTTTCAGCACAGAACGTTTCTATGTACAGTGGTTGGTTCTGAGGATACTGCCTTTATCCAAAACAGGCCAAATGCCAGGAGAAAGAATTCTCATAGAATATCAAGTCTTCCTGATAAGAGATAACCCAGACTACCATAGCCTACCTCACTTGGCATGAAGAGGTAAAATTCATTTCTGTCTAGTGGACTGCATACTTTCCCAGAAAAGGGTGAAATATAACCTCTGTACCTTTCAATTAGCACAGATACCCGAGGTGCAATTTTCATCATCTGGACCCCTCAGAAGTGACTACCCAAAAACCATATAATAGGTCTTAGTCTGTCATTATCAGGATCTAAGAGTAGTCCTCAAATGCTAACGGGAGTTCTCCAAAGGGTTTGACTCTATTAGAAACACTTGACAGCTGGTAGCGGAAGGTCATTTTTGTCCCATTACTATGTTACGACCCTAACGAGAGAGAACTCCACCTGAGGAGTACAGTATACATGAGAAATGGATCTCTACTGTCAGGCTAAGCAGTGACTTCCACATATTTCCAACAAAGAGAGAAGAGAGGAAGAGCTAAGGCGCAGAAAAACACAATCTGATCTGAGGCAAGTAACAGGAGGTTGAGGAAGGAGCCTGACAAGTACAGTAAAGGAGATCCAACAATCTGAACGACATAATTTAGACATCCTGGAACTAACAAAGACCTGAGGAATCTTCCTGGAGAAGTCTTAAGTTGGAGCACTGTAGGCCTTGGACCTTAGCCATATCCTTTTCTCTAGCTCCTCTTGCTCCTCCTCTCCCTTCTCTGTGATCTCATCCCCTTCCATTGTTTCAAATAGCATCTTTATGTCAATGGCTCCCAAATTTGCATCACCTAATCTTTCTCCCAATTTATATATCAGACTGCCTACTTGACATCTCCACTGAGCTACCTAGAAGACCCTTTAAATTTCATATATCTAAAAGAAAACTTTATTTCCACCACCCCAGCCTCTTTCTTTCCGAATGCCGGTCATCTCAGTAAACATGCCACGGTTACCCAGTGGCTTAAATATAAACTGAGCTTCTGCCTTGATGACTCCCTTCCTCTCATCCCACACATTTTTATCCACCAGCAAGTCCTGTCAAATTTATATACTAAATACATCTACACTGTCACTATCCTTGTGCAAGTCAGTAGCACCTTTCATAGACTCCCAGGTAGCCCTCTCACAACTGATGTCCCTGTTTCCATTCTCACATCAGCAGTTGGAGGAAACATTTTAATGAACATCACTTCTCATTCTTTCCTGTTTGAACTTCAGCATTGCCTGGAGCCAAAAAGACCATGATCTTTGCATATTTTCTCACTAATCTTGGTTCTACCTCCTTCTGCCTTGCTCACACTCAAGCCTTGACTTGGAACAGGTCATGTTTCTTCCTTCCTCCCTCCAGTTCTTTCTGGACTCAGCTTAAATGTCACCTCCTCAGTGGTACATTTTTGCTTACCCTCACTGGATTATGACATCCCATCAAATGCTATCATAACACACATTTATATTCTTCATATCGGTCATCACTTTTCCAAATGGATGTATTGTGTTGTGTTTTGTTGGATTTTGTTTTTTATGCTGAGGTTCCAACCCAGAGCTTCATACACACTAGCACATGCTCTCCCACTGAGCTACACCTCAGCCCATAGTTTGTCGTTTTTGTCCCTTCCCAACAATATAAACCCCAGGGGAGCAGTACTTGGTTTTGCTTAATTATTTCACTGTTGAGTCCCTAGCATGTAGCACATAGTAGATACTCAAAAACTGTTTTGACATAAATCATCTATTTCAGTGATTTTCAAAAATCCACCCATTGAGTCCTGAGGTTCTTCTGAGGCTCTTTGGTGGCCAGAAGGTGGTAGAAGAGGAAGGTAGAAGAAAGAAAGAGGACTGTCTTCCCAAAGTTTTTTTTTTTTAATTTTTTTTAATTTTTATTTTTACAGACTGCATTTTAATTCATTGTACACAAATGGGGTATAACTTTTCATTTCCATGGTTGTACACAATATAGATTTACAACATTCATGTAATCATACATGGGTAATACTGTTTGTCTCAGTTCTACTATCTTCCTTCCCCCACTCCTTCCACCCCATTTTCCTCTATACCATTCATAGTTCCTCCATTCTTCTCTTGTTCCCCGCTGCTACCCCCACCTCCACACCCCATGATGTATCATCATCTTCTTAGAGAAAACATTTGGCCTTTAGTTTTTTGGGCTTGGCTGATTGTGTTTAGCAGGACATTCTCCAACTCCATCCATTTACTGCAATTACCATAATTACCATCCATTACCATAATTTTATTCTTCTTTATGGCTGAGTAATATTCCATTGTGTATATATACCACAGTTTCTTTATCCATTAATCAATTCAAGGGCATCTAAATTGGTTCCACAATCTAGCTTCTGTGAATTGAGCAGCTATGAACATTGATGTGGCTGCATCACTATAGTATGCTGATTTTAAGTCCTTTGGGTATAAACCAAGCAGTGGAAAGCTGGGTCAAATGGTGGGTCCTTTCCAAGTTTTTTGAGTAATCTCTATACTGCTTTCCAGAGTAGCTACACCAATTTGCAACTACACCAACAATGTACAAGTTTTAAGTCTTCCATTGATTCAATGTTGATTTAGTTAGAACATTTTTACTTTTATCTTCTTAGGCAATGACTTCATATCAGTTTGTGTTGGCCAAACAGCTTATGCTATTAAAACTAATTGACAACCAGTAGACCCTCGTCCCCCATCATTGGGCCCATGAGCTACTTGCCATGTCTTCAAGTGACATTGGCAGCTCACCACTACCTAAATCCAGCTTCCCCTGACAGACATGCAGGCTTTCCACTATATGTAGTGTGTTCCAAATATCCCAACTCCAAAATGTAGCTGTTGTTCTTTAGTCTTATTAAATAACAGAGTCATACCATCCTCATTACTATTAAAAGCAACACTCTCACCAGTGTTCTGGATTTTCTCTTAAATCCACTTTAGAACTTTATTTTAAATGACAGTTCATCTGAACCCAATTAGTTAGCAATTTATCAATAGTTTTCTAATCAAATAGTTAAGACTAAAGGAAGAAATAAAATGAGATTTTCTTCACATTTAGTGTGCTTCCTCTACAAATCAAGCTGTCAGTCCACAGAAAATACCTTATAGTTACAATGTAGAGTAAATGTCAGATTATGAATTATGAAAATCATGTTGATAAACCAATGTATACGGATTAGAAATTTAATTTTAGCTTAAGTCATAAAGATCTTCATGAACATAATCTAATAAAATATATCTCCCCTGATCTGTTGTCCTCAGGAGTCTTAAAGGACTTTAATCCACTAGGAAAGGGGCTAAACTATCACTGTCTCTCAGACTATTAAAAATTAAAATTTGCTGCATTTCCTAAAATACAACAAATTTAGGTGAATGCCACAAAGCACATTCTGCAGAAAACAGAGTTGAAACAATGTTTGGATCTGGAAAACTCAATTAATGGGGCTAAACTCTTTCAACTCTAAGGGGAAAAAAAAAAGAAAATATATGTAATGTCAAATAAGGGGAAGAGGCTTTAATAAAAATGTTAATAAAACTATAATAGGTAAATCAATAAACCCACCATGGGGGTAATATTGAAGAACAAAGGGAAATTTGAGAGGATAGTTTAAGAAGCACCTCCTTGGGAGCTAGAAGTCTTGCTTTCTGGTCCTGTTTGTAAATCAATATGTCCATGGACAGGCCATTTTTGATGCATTTCAATTTCATTATCTGTCATTTAAATACATATTAGACATTTTCTGTCAGCCCCTGACACCCATTTTTCTCTCATCTTTTTAAATAAGTAACCAACCACCCAACACTCTTCTCTGTGCTGAGATGCAGTTGTAACAGACCCTGCCTGAACTTCAGGACCCTTGCCAATCTATGCCAATTGGCATCCATTCTCTAATCGCAGCTACTGATTTAAGAATGGGCACAAACCCCAATTGGAGTCAATGGCCTTGAGGAGACACTAGCTAAATTCTTTAGGATCTAAACTTTCTGTCTCTTCTGCAGTAATCAGAACCAAAGTCTTGTCTTCCTCTAGAGAGCATGAAATGAGGATATAAAATTGGAACTACTGCAGTCAGTGTTGCTGCCAAAGTGCAAGCCTGACGATAAAGATGAAGCTGACCTGCGAGAGAGAAGAGAGCCCAGAGGCTCATAGAAAAACAGCCTGGAACCATAAAAGTACCTGAATCTGTATATATAATCATGCCTAATACCAGTGTAACTCTGAACTTCACACTTATTGAGCTAGTAGAATTGTTTGTTAAGTCAATTCAAGTTGTGTTATTAAAAAATATAAAGCATCAAAAAAATAAAATGTCCTTATAAACACAGAATCCATTGTATCTGAGGCCATTTATGGCAGCAGCTGTTGGTCATTAGGCAAGATCACCCTCTCCCCTTCTTCCTTACCCAATCATTTCCTTAGTACCGCTGTGCAAAGGCAGAAAAACTAACTCACCTGCCCTTCCCAGTCCCAAGCTAGGTGAGGGAAAAGGAAGGACTGATTAATCTAAACCAATCACTTCAATCTACTATTTCACTTAAGAGAGGGCATACATGAATAAATTTTTGTTGGGAATGAGGTTAAGATATTAGGGAATGGCTTCATAGATCCTTCAAAGAGGTATCAACCCCTGGAGAGATGCAGCCATACTCAATCATGAAGTGAGCTAGCTGGCAAGCTACCTGGAAGATTTTATTAAAGGAAAGTACAAGATCCTTAACCATGTCCATCAAACTTCTAAGTCAGCTAACCTAATAGCTACTCTATTCCTGGACTTCTTGTTAACTAAGGTAATACATCCCCTTGTTTCAACCATTTGAAATGGGTGGTTATATTACTTAGATATGAAAGCATCCAAATAAATATGCCAAGCTAGTTCTCAAATATTTAAGTTAATGAAATAGTATAGAGCACACTGCCCTTCTTCAGATTGTTTTAAAAAAATATAACCTTGTTACTCTCAGCAGGTTCTATTGGAATAAGGACTTATAATCCTTTCCTACAGTTAATAAAAATGTAGATTTGAAAGTGTATTTGTTTCTGACCCCTAACTCTGTTTTTCTCAGCTCAAATAATGAAATAAGCACATTTTACCATAATACCTAACATTTAAATATATTTATCTCTCATCATTCACAAATAAATGGTGACATATATGTCATAAATATAACAAGATTCTGAAATAAGAACAGTTGTAAATGTCAACTACAACTCTAATTGAGTAAGTCTGACAATCCTTAAGTATTTCTAATCACCAGCTAAAGTAAATCCTTGTTTTGCTCTATAAAAAAAATTAAAATTTACAGTTACATAAGAAAAATTCAGTTTAATACAATTACATTTAGAGGAAAGCCAAATGGACATGCATATCATTAATTTTATATAATACAAATGTATTGCAATTGTTCAATTTATTTTTATAACATTAATCTAGTCTTTCTTTTCTTCTTAAAATAACTTGCCAGCTGGTAAAGTAATGGTTTCTCAAAGTGGTAACAAATAATTAAGGGTCTTTTACCAGAGGGTGCTTCAACTAACCCTTCAATTTCAATTTCATTTGATTACTTTGCAGGCAAATACTTAAATTTTGTTTCAGCCAAATACTTATGTAATGCAAAACTGAAAAATAATGCATTGTGAAGTGAAAAAGCTGATGGCCCAATTTAAGTCTCTGTGCATTTACCTAAAGGAGGATTAAAAAATTCCTCCTGAGAGCTCAAAAGTTGGCATAAAATCAAAAGGTAGCCTATGCCTTGGTAGTATGTACACCTCTGTCGTATGTGGGTGTGTGTGACATCCTTATCCATCTTACAACAAATGTCTCTGCTCTATGGAGGTTGTCTAATTCTATTCCTGGTCACATTCTTCATTTAGGACCTTTCATGTGGCACAAGGTTCTTACTTTCTAGAAATCCTGGGGTGAATATGACTTTATTTAACTTTGGGACACACAGTCTAAGGGCATCAGAGTCTCCACAAACATTAAAGTATTATGTCAAATAAGAGGTTTATAACCAGGGAAGTTAATTCAAACCTTTTATTCATGCTAGTTCTGTTTAGATTTGGTTTGGGGGGAAAAAAAATCAACCACTTTAAAAAAAAAAATTTTGCTTATCATTTATGATACCTGGGCCCTAAATTACTAAGAAGCTCTTCTGAATAAATTTACATGAATTTACTTCTTCAAACCCTACAGAGAAACTGAAAGGCATTTTGTTTCTCTCCTTAGAAGCCCCTGGTTTTCTTTTGGATACTCCTTTGGGATCAGCCAGAAGTGCTGTCTCAGAGAAAGTGGAGATGACCAGCACGCCCTCTCAGGACTTTATCCTAATTGATTTTAGGAGATTTAAGCCCAGGGAAAGACACCACACAATCCTCATGGGCTTTTACACACTTGCATTCCTTCCCTTTTACCTTTGGTATTTTCATGTTCTATTCAAATCTATTAGATTTAATCTCAAAATTTAAAATTTGTTCTCTTGGTTTTTGAAATACAGTCTAAATCCAGAGGACTAGATCCTGAGAACTGAATGAACTGTCAGTATGCCTCCAATCCCGAATGCATTATTTATCACCAAAAAGAGTATAGTAGGTGTCTTACAGAACGAATAATGAAAGATATAGTTTTTGTATTCTAAAAGCTTAAAATACAAAATACCGATTAGTAAGATATGCCCCACATGTACGAAAGTGAATTGTAAACATATTAGCTGTTATATGTATTATCTATATTTGTGTATATATACATAAATAAACCTAAATGTACACATATATATTTATATAAAAGTATATGTGTGTGTGTGTTTAAAATGGCAAAATTTCATATTGCAGCTGATGGCATAATTAGCCAAATAACATTGGCCTCAAGGTGTCCATGACTGACATATGTGAGAAAAACTAAATGATTATTTCATCAGCCTAGAAGCTCTTTCCTGAAAGTAATAGTGAACTCAGATTTAAGTTGATTTAGACAGTAAAGGAATGTAGTATCTCACAAAAACAGGGAGCTCTGACTTGGTTAAATCAGTGAGTCCGTGATGTTGTAAAGGAACAGATTATTGTCTCTCTTATGTGCCTTTTTCAGCATTGACTTGGTCCTTTTTCTTCTTTTAAATGATAAGTTTAAAAAATCCATACATTTGTGGTGTGCAACATCATTTTTGATATATGTATACACTGAAATGACTAAATGAAGGTATTTAACGTATGCATTACTTCACATACTTGCCATGTTTTGTGATGAGAACACTCAAAATCTAATCTTTTAGCAATTTTTAATATATCAATAAGTTAACTAAAGTCACCAGGATGTATGATAGACTCCTTGAACTTATTCTTCCTATTTAACTGAAATTTGCATCTATCTTTAATTATGGGAGAGGCCAGCTATAGCTGGCATCTGAAATGTTCCCCAAACATCCATGTATTAAAGGCTGAACCCCCAGGGTAACACTACAGGAAAGTAGTAGAACCTGCAAGAGGTGGGGGCCTAATGAGAGATCCTTAGAACACTGAAATCATGTAAGCAAAAGGGATTGTGGCATCCCAATTCTTTCTTCTTTCTCTTCTTTTGCTTCCAGGAGGCAAGAAGTTTTCTCTGCTATGCTCTGCACAATTGCCATCAAAAACCCACTGGAGAACTGAAAGGCATGAATTGATTCAATCATGGACTGGAATCTCCAAAACTGTAAACCAAAGTAAACCCTTTATCTTTATATTTTGATTACCTCAAGTATTTATTACAGTGATGGAAAGCTGACTAACACAGGCCAGTGACAACTATGGCAGAATCCAGTAAAATAAGAGAGTCATCAACAATTATACAATTGAAGTTCTTCCCTTTGAACTGATTGGAGCAATTTGCATCAGTACCCATACGTGGACTAACTAGCTCATTTACTCATGCTTGAGCTCCTGGATGATCACTGACAGTGGAGATGAAATTGCCACAACTAAACCAATCAGAAACCACACATAACGTTAGTTCTGGATTTAGCATCCTGAGTCAAAGGAGTTGACTAGAAAAGGGCTAATGACTAATAAAATTAGGATTCTACTAGAAAGAGAAAAGTGTTGGAATGGGTATTGGATAGGGAACAAAGAGGGCTTACTAATGCATAAAAATAACAATATCATTATAATAAAATTGTCCTAATGACTGACTGGTTCTTGTTCAGTATTTAAACTATAGTTCTCAGAATCATGATCTTGGAATTAAGAGTTCCATTCACTATTGCCAGATATATGAGCCTGCTTTTTAGAGCAGATATGGCGTTGTGGAACTTAACTGAGTTACCAAGATGAGATGCAAGTTCCCACCATGGAATGGAGATTATTGCCTTTGGAGCCACATGGGGCTGAGTTCCAAACTTAGAATCTGAACCTGAAATCCAAATGACCTGTGAAAAATACCGAACTTATGTGAGCTTCCCTTACATCACACATATTTCAAAGTGCTTGTAAGGATTAAAGGAGATGAAGTAAGCAAGGTCCCTAGCACTGACTGGAAGGCTGCAGGTGTTCAGAAAGTATAGCCATCATTTCCAGATGCCAGTATTGTCTCCCAGTCTGGAGACAACCAAATTCAACCCAACACAACTACTACCACCCCTACACATGCATGCTCACACACACATGTCCAGGACTCCTTAGCAATGCTGTACCATACAGGACCACTGCCTACCAAAATTGCTGGTACTAAAGTGAGGCAAGAAATGTACTCCAGTGCACATTTTTTTAGCATTTTTATTGCTGCATTATAATTATACATAATAGTGAAATGCATTACAACATATTTGTACATGCACATAATCTGATCACTCTCATTCCCTAGTACTCCCTCCACTCCTCCCTCCCATCAGCTTGTTCTATTTTACTCATCTCCCTTCTATCATTGTTATTATTATTTTAATTAGTGCTATAATTATATATGCAGAATTCATTGTGGTATATTCATATATAGATATAGCATAATTTGGCAGATTTCATTCCAGTGCACAATTTAATGAAGCACTTCTGGGATTCTGAGAGTCATCCTAAGCACCTCTTCTGCCTCTTTCCAATTCCAACTCTAGTGAATATGTTTCTCCCAAATCCTCACTCAGTCACTTGCTCATCACTGAGGTCAATAAGCTTTCAGTCCAGCTGAATCATCCTTGGTATTTCCATCCCTCCCTTACCTATGATTATTTTACTTCTATAAATTTTATTTTCCTTTTCTGAGTACAGTGGAACACATAATTGCTAGGCTTCACCCCCACTCCCATCTCCACCCTAAGCAAGAGGAGTTGGTGATTATGTGAATGTGAGTTATTCTTTTTGAAGTGTTTTGCTCTTTGTGGATAAAAGGTGTTTTATGAGTTCAAAGCATTCCCATTATTATTTGTCTACTATTCAGGACAATCAGAGTAATTTGGCAACAGCTTTTCCCCTTGGCAAAAGAAAAGGCTAATTGCAAAGATGGGAATGGGGGAGGGGGATTGTGTTCAATTTATTGGAGGTTAAGGTCACAGGCAATGTACAATAAAAAGATCTTTGTTTTATGAATAAATGAAAGATTTCTGATTTATCCCCCTGTTCCAGAGAACCAGCATACACTCATTTTTTAAATGTTTGAAATACCTTTTTCTACAGTATATTAAGAAAACTTTCTCAAGTTATAAATTTATTATCCACACTTTATATTTCACGGCCATGAATCTTTATTGTCCAAACAAACTTTGATACAGATTTTGATATTTGCCATAAATTATGTCATTCTCAGTGATTCATTGCATAGAGATGCATCTGTTGTTGTGAATAATATCATGACTGATATCCACAAATTAATGCAGGGACAATGGACACCACTAAAACGAGTGATCAGAATTTCCAGACTACTTGCTTATACTACAAAATTAAGTAGAAATCAGTCATGGAGAATGTGATTTATTTTACTTACATCCTAGAGGTATGTCCAGCAATTCTTCAGCTTGTTCTGATAATTAAAATTCTCTGCCACTGCTGGAAATTTAGGTCTTAATTGTCCCAGAAAAGGTTTTCAAGATGATAAATTTTGCTCACATATAACCTAGATGCTTTACATTCATGAATAGTGTTTTCTGTTGATTATTTGAAGGTATTTATTATGCATCTGTTTTAATTTTAGTCTAGATATCTTTATTTTTGGACAGCTTTCTATATCTTCTGTTAAAAATGTGGGTACTTCATACCTTGAAAAAAATGTGTTGACTTTATTCGTTTGTTTTAAACTGTAGGAGTTGTGATAATGGATATTTACCATAGGTCTACATGTTGTCTTCTGCTCAGTATCTACTCATGTACCAACAGGTATAATTAGAAGATGAGGTGTTTCCGACAAACCTAAAGTGAATTGAATTTCCACTTTGTCTAAAAGAGATCAAATAAAGAAAGCTTCAAGGAAGATCATGTGACTCAAAGTGCTATTCATGTAATGAAATGCAGTTTTCTACATGACTGTCCTTGGATACAGATATAGCAATGTATTCTGTTTTGTAACATTTGCTTCCATTGAAAATTTTATATGTATATTTTGGCATAAGTATAGAGATATTATTTCTTCATTCTGCCTCTCTCTCTCTCTCACACACACACACGCACGCACGCACGCGCACACACACGAGCACATGCAAACATCCTGATTCATCACATTATTTTTCTTTCTTCCAAGCAGCATAACATCTTGCTTTTAGGGCAACTCCAATCTCTTTTATGCTTAAACAAATGTTTACATTCTATCTTCATCATAAACAAAAGTTAAATCCACATTCAGAAATTGAGCTCCAGAATCTTCCCAAAGAGAAAACCATTCGTCATCTGCATTCAGAATAGGCCTCCAAGCGGCCCAAATCTTTTTATTTCTGGCCTCTCAAATGATAAACTCTGCAGACTTCAGTGACTTTGAGTAAACGTCTTTAACTCACTTCTCTTATTGTGCAACACAGTTCTCAACTTCACAGGTAACTAGAGAGACACTACACCTTACTAGACACCTGGAATTTGAAGATGTAAGTTTACAGTGATGCTTCATCTGCACAGTGTTCTACACTCATTACTTAGCATTCCCTCCAACATCCTGCAGAACTGAATGATAGACTCCACGACTGTAAACTAGGTGTGTGAATAGAATAGACAGTAAAGAAAAAAAGACTCTTTCCAAGTTTACAGCCATATGATGTCTTAAACTTTCAGTGAAAGACTTGAGAAAACAACCACCACCACCACTGTCCCCAGGTTTCCTCTATACTACCTGTAGTCATGAGGGAATGAGCTCCTGGGCTCACAATTCAGAAGGGGACAATTTGAAAACTAAATTCTGCAATGCCCATTGTTTCAAATATCTACTTTATTTAATATCAACTTAGGATGTAAATTGACCTTCTATAAAAAGTTTTTCTTTTCTTTAAATTCATAAATATTGGTTCATGATTACAGTCAAGAGCAGTTTTGTTGGATTGCTTCTTATTTGTAGCAGCTGGAACAAAGACCAAGAACAATTATGTTAAAACTAGTGTCCCCACTTTTGAATGCCATGACACAACCTTTACCTGTAAGGGCTAATAGTTTCACTCTAGCAATTATTCATTAATCCATTTAATTGAATAATAAATGTTTAGGTTGCATTTTATTAATAATTTAGTTCATTTGCAAGTTAGAACCCAGTCTGGGCAACCAAGCAAGACCATTTCTCAAAATAAAAAAGGGCTGGGAATGTAGAGCGCCTCTGGGTTTAATCTCCAGTATCACACACACAAAAAAAATGAAAGGTAGAAAGGAAGGAAGGAAGGAAGGAAGGAAGGAGGGAGGAAGGAAGGAAGGAAGGAAGGAGGGAAGGAAGGAGGGAGGGAGGAAGGAAGGAAGGAAAGTAAGAAGAAAGAAAGAAAAAAAGAAAAGAAACTGGAGGTGCCTATTTTGTTATAGCTATTTTGATTATTCCCCCCAGGACAAGGTAGTTGCATTTTTCTTTTGTGTTATGAAATCTGTGACCATGATTATTACATATCTTGCAGCACAATGAACCCAAACTCATTTTTTTTTTCAAGGAAAGTTTGTCCAAGCATGCTAGGACTGATTGGCTCACTTCCTACTCAAAGTACTTATGTCCTTCTCTTTGGTTCCTGTCCTTATTAAGAATCCTGAATTATAAGGTAATGGCAACCCTACCTCAGCTTTGCTGATTATTAAAGCTCACGAATCTGAATTTTCCCAGCAAAATTTTATAAGTAACATTGGTTAGATGTTATGAATATGAATTTTTATTCACCAAAAAAATCAGAAATTTTGGTTTTAAAATTATTTTTATATTTGCTAAGATAAAAAAATGAAAAGCATTCATTTTTCCTTTGACTTATAAACTTTGGTTACCAATCATACCATCTATAAATCTAGGAGAACTTTGCAGTATTTACTAAACAGCTTTTAAATAATATTTGGCTGTATTAATACATTAGCTATACATCTTCAAACATGTAGCATTTATTAAATTTATGGCTTTATTTCCATCTCAAAGTTCTTTTCTTTGACTTAAATATAAATTATAAATATTTATAAATATAATTAAGTTTATAAATATAGTGAGTATAATATTAATATCCTGATACTATTTATTATTTTGTAAAATTTCCTAAAATTATAAGGCTGAATCAGTTACTCAGTCACCTATTTTCCATTAGAGTTATAGGGACTTCCAAGTTTATGACATATTCTCTTACATATTTATAGTTACTCAAAACATCAACAACATTCTTTTTCAACACAAAAATATTAACACTGATTTTATTTTCTTGTCTGCTATTAACATCCATAATTATTATTTTAAATTTAATATTTAACATTCTAACAGAATAGCTATAACAAATGTATTAGCTATAAAACTTATTTGTAAAAATGAATACAATACTTACAAATCTACCATTTGAGTCAAAAAGTAGAAAATGAAATCTACATTTAGCCTTCCTACAAGTTCCACCCCTAGCACAGCATTCTGCTTCAGCCCAGATATCTCCAAATCTATCAGTTTTCCAGGGTGTGTGTGTGTTCAGCTTTGTCATCTTCTTGTCTACTTTTATGTGTATGATATTCTAGTATAAATGGATGTATCCCTATAGAAGGTATCATTTATTTTTCCCCTTTTGGGGCTATATGCAATTTAAAAAAAAAATTGTACATAATTCTAAATCATCTCAGTTATAAGATGTATTCTCATAAAAGAAAATGGCAGTAAACTGGTTACTCAATTCTTATTTATCTAACACCAAGAGTCTTCTTATATACCAACTATTGTACTGAAGTTCTTTTTGTAATCCCTTTATATAGGTTCCAAAACTTTAAAAGAGGTTAATATCTTAAGGAATGTTATAGAATTCACTACTCAGAGATGTTTGTGACACCATGTTAATTATTTTATTCGATATTATGCTTTGTCTCTTAACATAGAGGGACAAACACATATCTAACTCTTAGGACACTTGGATTTCATTCTAACCCTAAACACACACACACCAAAATACTTCCGTTTAATTTGATTTTAAATACTTCTGAAATGTACATGATTAGGCCTTATTTCATGCCTAAGGGACAGTCAAATATTACAATGATGCAATGATATTTGATATCAATTGCTCTCAAGTTGCTTTGCTTACTTGAGATCATTCTTTCCATATCAAAAAAAAAATGAAATGCCCCAATTTTAGAACACAAATCACTTCTACTCATCATTTCTCATTAATATTTCGTTTTTTCATTTGACCTTCACAAGCAAAGTTACATATTCATACATATTTAAGTTACAGATATGTACACTTAACCTGAGATAAACTAAACCCTGTACCTTCAGGCTTACCTTAGTCATTTCTACCTTTACCCTATTTAATCTAGAAATTGGAAAACTTAGGAGTATTTTGGAAACCCAAGTATCTATAATAGACATTCCTTTTGTTCCTTTTAAATTAGGAGTTCTTGGATTTCAACATGTTCAATAAATACAAAATGGGCCTGGAGTAGTGGTACATGCCTGTAATCCCAGTGGCTTGGGAGGCTGAGGCACGAGATCACAAGTTCAAAGCCAATCTCAGCAATGGTTGGGTGCTAAGCAACTCAGTGAGACCCTGTCTCTAAATAAAATACAAAATAGGACTGGGGATGTGACTCAGTGGTCAAATGCCCTTAAGTTCAATCTCCATACCCCCCCAAAAAAATAACTAAATAAAAAATAAAAAACAGATTTATATATATATATATATATATATATATATATATATATATATATCTCCATGGATATTTTCCTTGTATATATAAACATACGTATTTTTCTTTACAGGATATTTAAGAGATTTCTAAAAGTAAATTTAACTATACATGATTTTAGCACTGACAGTAGGGCCCCCCTTGCTTAAGATGCTTTTGTCCTCATAACATTAAATTCACTCCTATGGAGTACTTTCCAAACGTTCAGCTGAGAGGAAAAATACTTGTGAGGGTAGCCTGCAGCCCT
This sequence comes from Glaucomys volans, assembly GCA_020662805.1. NCBI lineage: Eukaryota > Metazoa > Chordata > Mammalia > Rodentia > Sciuridae > Glaucomys > Glaucomys volans. The sequence continues at coordinate 13,506 of JAJEJO010053268.1, read as the reverse complement.
TCTCACTAGAACAGAAAGTCTTAACTGAAGAACTCCATGAATAGTTGTCAGGAGGTCTTAAAATACTCCAAAATTGTATGTAAAATTGGATTTCCATGGGTTTTTTTCAGGAGAGACAGCTTGCTGCTTTAATCAGATTTTGTAAGTCAGCACTTCCAAACATTTTTTTATGTCGCCATACAAACATAAAATTACAGTATTTGTATAGCTAACTGGGGAAAACTTGAGGGATTTAGGGAACTCTAAATGGAAATTAGAGTTTTAAATTTATTACATTTCCTCATGTAATTAAAAATGTGAAATATAAAGTATTAGACAATATAACAAATGTGGACAATATGTCTAAATAAAATACTTGCAAATATTTAATGAGAATCTTCAGTCTGCATTGGTGAGAACTTTTCAATATCAACTTTAATGCTTAAAATGGTAGATGCATTTCTTAAGTGTTTTTAATAACTATGTATTCCAAATCTTGAGAGTTACCATCAATGAGAAAATTTATTTGTACAAATAGGTAACCAAAAAAAGTAACAGGGACCAGATTTAACTCTACAAAGTATGTGCAAGAATGACAAGAAAGTCACTAGAAATCAGGTAGCAAAAGAAGAAGAAGAAGAAGAAGAAGAAGAAGAAGAAGAAGAAGAAGAAGAAGAAGAAGAAGAAAAAGAAATACCTATATGCTGAAAACAATGATTAAATAAATTAAAGGTGACAATGAAAAGCTATCCCCTGTTTATGGACTGGAAAAATTAATATGGTTAAGATAACTCTACTACCCAAACTGACATAGAGATTCAATGTAATTCCTACCAAAATACCAATGGCATTTTTCACAGAAGTAGAAAGTAATAATCTTAAAATTTATGAAACCACAAAAGATCCTGAAGGGCCAAAGCAATTTTGAGAAAGAAAAACAAAATTTGGAAGAATCACACTTTCCGATTTCAAATTGTATTGCAGTGCTATAGTATCCAAAACAGTATGATACGGGCATAAAAACAGAGACCAAGAGAATGCAACCAAGACTCCAGAAATAAACCCAAGCATAGATGGTCTGCTGGTTTCTAGCAAAGTCACCAAGAAGATATAGGAAGGCAAAGATAGTTTCTTCAATAAATGATATTACAGAAATTGGTTATTGACATGCGAAAGAATGAAATTGGAACCTTATCGTAAGCCATACACAAATGTCAACTCAAAATTGATTGAAGTTGTAAATATAGGACCTGACACAAAAGAAAACAGGGTGAAATCTCCTTCTTGTTGCTTAGCAATGATTTGGGTTTTTTTGTTTTTTTGTTTTTGTTTTTTGTTTGTTTTGTTTGTTTGCTTTCTGGCTACCACACCTCAGATAACTAAAGGAAAAGTAAACAAGTGGGACTTCAACAAACTAAAAACTTGTAGAAGAAAGTAAATGATCCACAAAATGAAAAGGCAACTTATGGATTGGGAGACAATATTTGCAGACCATGTATCTGATAAGGGGTTAATTTCCAGAATATATAAGGAACTCACACAACTAAATAAGAAACAAGGAACTAAATTTTAAAAGTAGGCAAAGGATCATGATAAAAAAATACACATGACCACCAGGTATATGAAAAGTATTCACTGCCAATTCACACCTATTAGGATACCTATTATGAAAAAGACAAGAGATAAAAAGTGTTGGTGAGTCAGAGACCAGACCTTCAACAGACACTGAACTTGCCAGTGCCTTGATCTTGGACTTCCCAGCTTCCAGAACTATGAGGAATTTCTGTTCTAAATTTCCTAGTCTTAGGTATTCTATAATAGCACACAAATGGACTAAGGCAGACAGATAAGCTGGAAGAAGCCATCGCCCTCCCCTCCTGTAATGGTGGGGAAGTCCTTCATGCAAAAGGAATGGGCACCAGGCAGACTATGAACCCACCCAAGGAAATTAAGAGCACCAAAGATAGTAACTACATTGGTAAACATGTAAGATGATTTCTTAGTAGTTTGTACTATTTAAAGACATCTGGCTACTTAAATTAAAAGGCTAGGGTGGAAAATCATGCTATTGTAAGATTCTTATACAATATTGTAAGGTTCTTATATAACATATAAAATGGTGCCTAAAAGTAGAATGAAATAAGGTCAAGTTGTGTAATATAAACCCCAAGAGAAATACTAAAATGTCCAAGCATTAAAATGAATAACTCCAAAAGGAGATAAATAGTATTTTAAAATATATTTGATTATTCTAAAATAAGGGACAAAAGGGGAAAAAAGGAAGAGAAGACACAAGTAGATACCAATACCAAAGTGAGAGTGCAAAACCCTAACATATTAAATGATATATGCTATTTATAATATTAAATCACATTAAATTATTTAAATGATCTAAAAGCCCCAATTAAATTTGGAGATTATCATATTTAATAAAGGAGTAGACCATTATCCATTATATGTTGCCTTGTAAAATGCACTTTAAATATAAAGAAACAATAGTTTAAAAGCAAAAGGATGGGGAAATAAATATAATATTAACAATAATGAAAAAAAGGCAGAGAGGCTATAACAATATCAAAGTGGATTCCAGAACAAAGAATATTATCAGAGACAAGAAGTGTTGCTTCATAATAACAAAAGGATCAATTTATCAAAAAAATATAAAATCCTAAATGTTTGTGCACCTATTATCATATCTTTAAAATTGATGAAGCGAAATGACTTGAACTACAGGGTGAAACATATATGTATATATTTATATTTATATACAGTTAATAATTATAATCAGAGTTTTGATATCATTCACTACATGATAGGAAAAATATTGACAGAAAAATGAGTAAAGATAGACCTATCAACTTTGACTGAAATACCATTCATGAAACATGCCACACAAGAGCAGAATATACATTGCTTTAAGTATACATGAAACATTTACAGAAAAATAATCTAAATTTTTAAAAAATCCTTCAATTTAAAATAACTTAAGTCACAAAAAATGCTCTTAAACCACAATAGAACTATGTTAGAAATCAACAGACGTATGTATGGAAAATTCCTAAATATTCAAGAACTACATAGCACAGTATTTTAAAAGTCCATAAGTAAAGAAATGATCAAATGATAGTATAGAAAATGTTTTGAACTGAATAAAATATGAAAGTATGTTGGATTTTGTGAGATGTGGCTGAAATTGATTATAGGAAAGAGGAGCCCTAAATGCCTACATTAGAGGAAAAGAAGGGTCTCACAGGAATAACCTCACCTTCTACCCTAAAAACAAGAAAAAGAGGGAAAACTTAAACAAAAAGCAAGCAGAAGAAAAAATAATAAAGATCAAAATTGAAGCCAATGGAATAAAAAATGAACAAGCAACAGAGACAATGGAACTCATTTTACTGAGGAGATCAGTAAAATAAACTCAGGCCAAAGTGATCTTAGGAATGAGACAGATCATTTCACTACACGTGACACAAATAATGAAGGGATAACAAGTAAATGCTGAGAATAACTTCATGCAAATAAAGTTGACAAAGAAAATTGAAAAATTTCTAGAAAAACACAAACCATCAAAGGTCACTCAAGAAGAAGTAACATGGATTGACCTGCATTCTATTAAAAACACTGAGTTTGTACGAAAGCCAGTTCCACAAAGGAAAACCTAGGCCCACAGGGTTTCCTTGGTGAATTTTATCAAATATTGAAGAATGAAATAAAACCAAGTATCCTCAAATGCTTTCAATAGCTGAAAAGAGAGGAAATCAACCACAGCTCATCCAATCAGTCCCACATTAATCTGATACCAATATCAGACAAGGACATTAATGAAAAAGGAAAACCACAGCCTAAGACACTTCACAAACACAGATGCAAGCAGTCTGAACAAAATTTTCATGAATAAAGTCCAGAATTACTACATACAGAAAGTATAATACATCGTAACAAAATAAGATTTTATGTCATTAATACAGGGTTGACAACACTAATAGATTAATCAATGTATATAATCATATTAACATATTAGAAATGATCACCTTAATATGTGCAGAAAAAAAAAACATTTAACAAAACAGCACTCATTTCTCAAAAAAATCTCTGAGCCAACTAGGAATTGAAGATAGTTGCTTCAACCAGGTAAAGATAATCTATCAATGAATCTGTAACTCACATTATCCTTAATGATGAAAACATGAATGATTTCCTCCCAAGAGTGGGAAAACAGGCAAGAGTGTCTGCTCTTCCCACTTTTATTCAACACTGTACTTCAGGTTTCAGCCAGTGTGATCAGAAAAGAAAAGCAAATTTCAGAACATCTAGATTGGAGAGGCAGAAACAAAACTGTCTTTGTTCATATCGTCATTTGTGTAGAAAATAAAATACAAACTAATATAAAATACTAGAAAAAACTAATTTATCTACATGTAAGATCAATATCTAAAAATCAATTGTATTTCTATATATAAGCACCAAATTGAAGTTTTAAAATACAGTATAACAGAAAATATAAAATATGTAGGAATAAATCTAACAAAAAGGCTGGGTAGTATAAACTACAAAACAATGTTGAAAATAATGAAAGAAGACCCAAATAAATGGAATGAAAAGTCAGAAATGTCAATATTAAGATGTCAGTTCATTCCAAATTGAACTATTCTTTCAGTAACTCCGAGCCAGAATCCAACAGGTGATAGTTTTTTAAAAATTGATGTTATAACTTTAAGTTTCATATGGAATAACAAAGGGAATTCAAAGGACAGGGAATACCCAAAATAACTTTGAAAATGAACAAAGTTGAAGAGCTAATTCATTAATGGTTTCGTTATGAAGTATCCCACTAAAGCTTCTGTGTAAGACAATACAAGAAAGTTTAGAGGTGAAAATGATTGGGTTATGAGATCTTTAATAATCAGTTAATCCTCTGGTAGGTATTAACTGAGCGGTAACTGTAAGCAGGTAGGGTGTGACTTGGAGGAGGTGGGCCATTTGGGGTATGCTCTGGGATACATACTTTGTGAGCTGACTTTAGTCTGTCTCCTCAGCTTCTTGTGGCCACCACCTGAACCATTTTTCCTCCACCACACTCTTCTGCCTCTTCATGATATTCTGCCTCACCATGGACCCAGAGCAAAGGACTCTGTCATCTATGGACTGAAACTGTGATTGCCAATAAAAGCTTTTATCACCTCTAATTGTTCTTTTCAGGTCTTTTGGTCACAGCAGTAAAAAGCTGACTAAAACAGTGCTACCCGGTTTTTAAACACATAAATCCCTAGTAATCAAAAGAGTATGTTATTTGTACAAAAAAAAAAAAACAGACAAATGAAACAAAACAGAGGGTCCATCAATATTCTCATGTATATACAGGCAATTGATTTCTTTAACAAAAATTTAAAAATTCAGTTGAAGTTTTTCAACAATGGTGAGAGAACTATTAAATATTTTCATGCAGGCAGAAATGAAAGAAGGGAAGGAGAGGAAAATGAAAGAATGAAAAGAAAAAAATATACACATATTTCACACCATATTCAGTAATCAACTTACAATGGATCACAGATCTAAGTGTAAAACCTAAAATGGTAGAACTTCTAGGAAGAGTTTGAGAAAGCCTTAGGAACTTAGGCTAGCAAAAGGTTTCCGAAATATAACATCAGAAGTACAGTCCACGAAAGTGCATTGGTAAATCAGACCTTGTTGTCAAAATTTATGATCTCTATCCTCAAAAGATGCTTGTAAACCAGGTGTGCTGGCACATACCTGTAATCCCAGACTGGGAGGCAGGAGGACTACAAGTTCAAAATCAGTCTCAGCAATTTAGTGAGATCCTATCTTGAAATTAAAAAAATAAAGAGGACTGAGGAAAATACTTGCAAATGTATACCTGACAAAGGACTTGTACTTAAAGCTCATAAATAATTCTAAAAACTTAATAAAAAAGTCAAATAAAAATAAAGATCTGAATACAAAAAATAACCAATAAGCAGATGAATATATGTTCAACATTATTAGTAGCTAACCACATGTAAAATATACTTATAATAGATCCAAACTGGAAACCACCCAAATGTAAATAGGTGGATAAAATATCAACACCTATTACTCAGTAATAAAAACAAATAAAATTTTAAAAAATTAAAAAACAATGAAAAGGACCCATGATACATGCAACAACATGGATGGATCACAAAACAGTTTGCTGAATGAAAGAAGCCAGATCAGGAGAAAAAAAAAAAAAAAAAAGGAGGACATACCCTATGCTATGATTCCATTATATAAACTCTAGAGTGGTGAGGGTGTAAAAAACTTTTTCTGTGAAGACCCTGACAGTAAATATTTGGAGACTCTAGGGTTTCTGTTACAACCACTCAACTCTGGCTTTGTAGTACAAAAGCAGCCAGAGGGGGATGGCTGTGTTCCAATAAAACTTTATTTGCAAGAGACTGTTGGCCCACAGGCCATGGAGTTTGCCAACTCCTGCTCTAGTAGATCCACACTAGTCTATGGTGACAGAAAGCAGATCAGTGTTGGCCAGGGGAGGAGTGAGCAGAAAGGGGGAAAGAGGGAAGGATTCAAGGGAACAGGAGGACACTCTGGGGAAGGATCCACGTGCTCACCCTTTCCATTGCGGAGATAGTTTCATAGGGGTATATGTGTTTCAAGCTGATCAAATTATACACTTTAAATATGTACAGTCTATTGTATGTCAATTACACTTCAATAAAGCTGTTAACAAAAAGCAAAACAAAAAAGTCTAGAATTACTTTTCAAATCCATTTTAAAATTTACAACAGTTGTCATTTTTAGTTCAAGAAACTAACAGCTCTTGTTTTTCTTCCACTAACCAATGCAATGCTGAAATGAATTTCAAATCCAATCACACTTTTTCATACCCAGCTTTGTTTTGTACTTTAAATGACACTCTAGTTTGCAGTGTGGTAGTCATGATGCTGCCACTTGGATGAGTACATCAGTTACAAACAGAAATATCTGTTACCAACAAGAAAAGTATTTGACAGGAAAGATACTTAGGTGTTCATCTGAGCTGCACCTGCCAGAAACCTATTTTCTGCCCTGTCCTCCAATCACCTTGTAGACACACTGGGTAATGCACAGAAGCACCAGAAGCTCCATGAAGCCTATTACAAATGGGTTAAGAGTGCTCTAATACTGACTCCTCAAGTAGATGGCAAGGTGGGATCACCTCCTGGACCAGTAAAGCTCAGTAAGTTTTAGAAGAGCAACAACAGCTGATGCTCTTGGTTTTTGCCACCTGTTTAGGTCATCACCCAAAACATGTGATCCCTGAAGCAACCAGCTTAGGGCTGTAACTACCCAAGGCACAATTAGCTGTCCATAGGATTTAAGTAATCCTCACCACATCCCTGTCATCCATTGACAGCACGACAGAATGCCCAGCAAACTGTGAAGCTCTATTCTAAGGCGATGGCTTAGCACAAGCAATACATTTTTTACTTGTTAGATTGGCAGCCGCACAGCCGCTAGGATTGCTGCTGCCTAATTCTGCCTGAACTGTTTTTATTGTGCTCTCTCAAGGGGAGTAGTGAGAAACAGAAAAATTCCTTTTCCATGCATTCCAGTGTTTATTGCATGGAAGCTCTTAAGAATTTAGGTAATTTAGAGTATAAACCGGCTGGGGACCTCGATGGTATGGGTTAGAATCTCAGTTCTGCTACTGATTAGCTGTGCGACTCAAAGCAATTCACTTAACCTCTCTATGCTCCAATTTTCCCATCTTCAAAATTAGAATATCTACCAATTTTCTATGAAGATTAAAAGTAGGGTAATGGAAGCAAAGTGCTGAATTCAAAGTGACTAATAATATTATTATTTATGAGATTTTTTAAGAAAAATTTTCTCAGGTCTCAGTGGAGTTATTCCAAAAGTTGCTTTATATTTTATTTTTACTTTACGGACCCTGTGTGTCTTGTAATTTACTTTATTTCTTCCTTTATGTTGGTTGCTAATGTGGCCCATTTTTAGCAAATGTGCTTATTTTATTGCTTATTTTATGCATCTTCTTGTCTATGGCCCCTCCTATCTTCCTAACATATGATCGCTTTACCTCATTTTCTTTCTTTCAAGTTGATTTTATTGTGTTGTATTTTATCTGTCTTTGCAAGCCACCTTAAATTTTGCTGCTGCTGCTGCTGCTACTGCTATTGTTTGTTATAGGATAGGGTATATGTGAACAAAGTAAAATGCATGAAATAATGGTTACATAATCAGATTCAAGGGCATCTACTTAACCTTTCATTATCTTTAGAATGTTTTTTCATCTTTGAAGTTAAAATAATGACATGACCTATGTCATATGGCAACTACAAGGATTAAATAATGCACACAAAGCATTATGTCACTAAGCATATACCTAGCAGTGAATAAATGTCACTTCTTCTTATCCTGACATCTGTGCTAATGCTTTTCTTATTCCATTGTTTCCTTTTGTCCTGAACACCTCCAGAGAGTCTAAGGTCCTTCTTAGGACACACTTTAATTTGTGATACCCTCTGCTTTTTACTTGTCTTTACATCTAAAAATTGTGTATTTCATTTAAAACAAATGAATATCAGACTTACAATGAGCATAATTTCTTCAGGGCCACATAATATTTCATAATTTTTGAAACCACCATCCTCTCACCCAACTCAGATAACCTTTGAATTTTGCATCTAAGGAGAGGAACACAGTACTGATTGGTATAGGTTTGTCCCTAGTCAATATGGACAGACTGCATTCAATAGTTCATTATCTGTATTTAGATGTGAGGAGACTGGCTTTCCATTCCCATAATGAGACTGAAAGAAGCAGACAAGTTGAAACTCAGATTGTACAATAACAGTCTCCCTTTATCTGCAGGGGATACAATCCAAGACCCCCAGTGGATGCCTGAAACCAGAGAGTACCCAATCCTAAGTGTAGTGTGTTTTTTTCTCTAAACATACATACCTATGATAAAGTTCAATTTCTAAATTAGGCACAGAAAACAATTAATAATAACAAATAAGAAAATTGAATAATTTAAAAAATATACTGCAATAAAATTGTCAGCATCATTATTCTTAAACCTTTGGGTCATTATTAAGTCAAATAAGGGTCAAATAAAGCACTGCAAGATGACAGTGGATCTGATCATGGAGATGGCTGCTAAGTGACTAACAGGTGAATGAATATACAGTGTGGATACACTGAACAAAGTGGCAATTCATGTCTGTCCTAAGCAGGACAAAACAGGATAGTGTGAGATTTCTGCATACTTTTCAGAATAACTCGCAATTTAAAACACATGAAGTGTTTTTGAAATTTCTTATTTAATATTTCCAGAACAGAGTTGACCTCAGGTACTGAAACTACAAAAAATGAAACCATGCATGGAACAGGGAGAATTCTGTACCCCTAGTGGTCCTTATATTAACTTTGTGGATTTAATTGAAGTATTTAATCTTTCTCAAGGCTTGATGTCTTTATATGTCAGATAGGGTGGTTGGTCCACATTTAAGTTTGTGTTTTTTATTTTCACCTAAAGCTGATGTCTCTGTCTTACAGCAGTTCTTGTCCATTCCACCAAAATAATTCTCTCTTAATTATTATTTTAAAATCCATACAGTAAAACAAATAAACTAAGAAATGGAGTAAAAGCTTCAAATTGCAGTTTTTATAATATTACAACAATGGTTTATGTTCATTTCCCTTTGATGTCCAACAAGACTATCTTCAGGATGGATGTGTCAGGACTCAGGTGACTCTAGTTCTCAGCTTGCCCACAGTCCTGCCTGGTATCCTGATGTAATTATGAAGTTTCTACTTTTATTTTCAAAAGCTTCCTGGCTTGAATGATAAATTACTTGATCACCTCAATCAGAAAGGGCTACTGAAAGTTGTTTTGATAAGAGACACTATTTCTTATGCAATTAGACACTGGGTAGAAATCCTTTTCATGTATAATATGTTTTAATGCTTGCCAGCCCTAAAAGCTATGTATTATTATGACCATTTTCAGATGAGGAAACATTTCCTGAGCTGACAGTAATTGCAAAGCTAGAGCTCTCTAACACCAAAGCACATCAATACATCATACTAATTTAGAGTCAAAATGTGATAAATGAGCATTTACACCCATTAGCTGACTTCCAGGTTCACTGCTGACAATGAAAAAAGAAGAGGTTTTTGGTTAAGTTGAATTGTAAAAACTGAAAAACTATGACATCGTATAGATATTCAACTTTAAATGCCATGAATTTCGGCATTCCTCTATTTTTAAATTCAAACTACCCAAATACTAGAGAATTCTTCACAAAGTCCTGATTTCATTAAGTTTGTATGTTGTCTGAACACTCATTTTCCCAATACAGTGTGTTTTTCAGGAGGAACAAATGAATCAATAACCTGCAATCAATGAGAGATGAAAAGAGAATGCCCTTGGATAATATGGTCAAGCTTCTCACCACTTTTATTGTGGAATTTGTGTTATGTACCTTCACTCATTCTAAAGCCAGTATTATTTATCCATTATATGCCAGATCACTTTGTATAGCACTTAGTAGTGTGTGAAGCCTCTTCATTAACTTTGTCACTACGATGGAAATCTACCTTGTCCTAGGCCAGAGATACCTCTCTCCTTTGGTGGAGAAAACTGAAGTAATTTTGAAGGTGTAAGAGTCAATTTCCAACCTTCTTCAGAAACACCAGGATAATCCTTGGTAAAATGTAGGCTAAGACAACACATTGCTCTATATAACCAAGTTTTAAATTTTTCCTATCAGCAGAAGTATTTTGGAAAAGGTCCATGTTCCTCATTGCATAAAAAGACACAAAAGAGAGAACAACATCAGCAAACATGAATTTAGATTCCAGGTAAAAAAGTATTTATATGGAAATCCTTCTGCTGACTTTGATTCCTTTAAAACTCCAGCTATTTCTTTTTAATTGAAAGTTATAACAGAAAATGATACCTGATTTACATTTCAAATTTTCACATAACTATAAACTTTTATAGTGGTGAACAGATGTTGATGTGAATTTTACAAAGCTGAGAAATACTTTTTAAATTCATGTCAGAAGAATGTCAAATTGAAACCAGGAAAAGAAACACTAAAAGAGGAGCAAAATTGAGATGTCTACGAGGATTTGTTTCAGATAACAATGCCTTTTTCCAACTAAAATCCTAAGTGACTGATGGTCCAAAGAAGTCTTCAACATGCTTCAAATCTGTTTATAGACACAAGCTCAAAACCAAGTTTATAGCTACACAATTAATAGACGCATACCCCCACACATTCAAATATGTCATGATTACAGGTCCTTATTTATACTTTCGTTATTGAATTTCAAAAGAATGTTTAAATGTTAACTAAAAAATTGTCAGGGACTGAGCTTTAATGAATCTTCACATCCACTGTAGCAATCATTTCAAAGAGAAACTAGCAGCAACTTGCCAGACCCAGAACAAACATGCCAGATCCTGTCTCTAACAAATCTGAGCAACTTGTTTTTAAAATGAGGAACTCAGAATTGACCCTTGTCACCCCCAGTTCTGCATTCATTTGAACTAATAACTAAATTCATAAGGAACAACTCCCAGGAAGATAGGAGTCAGCCAAAGAGGTAATAAACAAGAAGTTGATCTGAAGGGTATCCTAGGTATAGCAAAATGGTCTTGCTAATCATGGGAAATATTTAAAATCATTTCATAGGCCTATGTTGAAAACACCAAAAGGAAATTTGGGACAGAAGCAGCACCCAATTTCCAGAACTTCCTTTAAGATGATGAAAATATTAGCCTTTTGCATCTTATGTCTGAGAACTTTTGCTTGGGTTACCAACCAGATTCAGGATTTTCATGTTCCACTATGTTCCCTCCAAAGCTTAAATTTGTTTTGATGTATTACAAAAGAGTATGTTGCTGATATTTAAGGAAATAGATAAAGGCACCGGATATTGCATGCAGAATATCATCTGTTAAGTCATATATCAATAAGATCTAGTGACAGGCTGGGCCCTGTTAATTATGTTTTTCACAGTCTGATAAGACATGTTTTGGATCAAACCATTTTCTATAGCTGGACACAAATATTCACAGGTGTCCTTGTTAAGGGTTCGAACTTCCACTTAAAACCTCCACACTAAATTCCTAATAAGCAAAATAATTAAATAAGTCCGGAACCAACTCCGCACTTTGATGCCGTTTTATCGGGTGTTCTATTTAACTTCCACTTGTGGCTTAATAATTTCCTGTTCTCTCTGCTCACATCCAAGCAGTCATCTCACGGTATTTACCAGGCATTCACTGGTGCTGAAGGGTTGCCATAGTCTTGACACACAAGTCATAAAGCATCTATGCGGAAGCAAATGCTACTACAACTGCTGCTATTTTATATACAGCAAGAATCACCCAAGGGGCTTAGAACAAACATAGCTTTGTGAAAAGCAGGGCAGCTGGTTGGCTAAATGTGGCCCCCAGCTGTCAGTCAGACAACTGATGATAATTAATTACTAGAGATTCAGAATGGCTACGCCTGTGTCTAAGTCCCTGGTCATTGGACAGGCTCTCTAGGAAGGTCTGCTCTTCTTTTTTTTTTTTTCAGGCCACTAGGGGAAATTTTGGGTATAAAGGCAGAACAACAGATGTATCAGCAATGCAGATTTACCTCAAATCTGGTGGTAAAATAAATATGTGGCAAGTGAATTATAGATTTGTTTACACTTAAGAGGAGTATAATTTTAACGGAGAACTGAGTGAATATGTTTTATTTAAGTCAATGTTTAACTCCAATCATTCCACATGCATATACTTTAAAAATTTATAAAAGTTTCAAAGTACATAAAAGTACCAGTAGAATATGGGGAAGTCTTTGGTTAGTTTGTAAAATAGTTATGTAATAATAAAATAATTACTGAAGGATTCCTAGAAAGAAGTCTAGAAAGTCTCTAAAGCTAAGTAAAAATGTATGCCACTCTGCAGAAATCTGTAGTAGCGTGCCTCTTAAGAACTGCTTAGCCTTCGAGAAAGCTGCCCTGTGCTGACTTTGAGCCTCTTCATGCCCTTCAATTCTGTGGGTTTCAGGGTTGTCAGTCTCCCATCTCAGTGGCTGTGTAGAAATCTTGGATGCCTGAGTATCTGGATATATGGCTATATGTCCACTAACATTGTCACAGGATTTTTTTTACATTCATTGATTTGTCATAGGATTTTGAGTCATCATTCATAAATGCCTGATGCAAAAAAAACTATCCTTTTCAGTGATCTCTTTATTAGATACTTGTGCATATGTGTGTGCATGCTTTCAGCAACTTTCATAAGTGAATTACCTTTAGTCTAAGTTCAGTTGAAGCAAAACCACATTTTCAATATATAAAAAAAATGTTTTTTCCTATTGTGTGGAAACAATATATTTACCATTGTTTGGAACACATTTTATACATATATATGTGTGTGTGTGTATATATATATATGCATATATATACATCTATGTATGCATATATATGCATATATATACACATAGATGTATATAT